>OU342740.1:240616523-240906110 GCA_910589775.1 Avena eriantha
CATTGCATGTGTGTTCTTCTAAACAAACCACATAAGGATCCCCAAGTGTCATTGCTTGTGTGTTCTTTTCATGAACCACACCTAGTGTCATTGCATGTGTGTTCTTTTCATGAACCACAGCTAGAGTCATTGCATGTCTGTTCTTCTCATGAACCACACCCAGTGTCATTGCATGTCTGTTCTTCTCATGAACCACACCTGGTGTCACTGCATGTCTGTTCTTTTCATGAACCACATAAGGATCCACCAGTGTCATTGGATGTGTGTTCTTCTCATGAACCACACATGGATTCACTTGTGTCATTGCATGTCTGTTCCTCTAAACAAACCATATAAGGATCCACCAGTGTCATTGCATGTCTGTTCTTTTCATGAACCACACCTAGTGTCATTGCATGTGTGTTCTTCTAAAAAAACCACATAAGGATCCACCAGTGTCATTGCATGTCTGTTCTTTTCATGAACCACACCTAGTGTCATTGCATGTCTGTTCTTTTCATTAACCACACCAAGTGTCATTGCATGTCAGTTCTTTTCATGAACCACATAAGGATCCACCAGTGTCATTGTATGTGTGTTCTTCTCATGAACCAAACATAGATCCACCAGTGTCATTGCATGTCTGTTCTTTTCATGAACCACACCCACTGTCATTACATGTCTGTTCTTTTCATGTACCACAGCTAGATGTATTGCATGTTTGTTACTTCCATAAACCACACATGGATCCACCGGTGTCATTGCATGTTTGTTATTTTCATAAACCACACCCAGTGTCATTGCATGTCTGTTCTTTTCATGAACCACACCCAGTGTCATTGCATGTCTGTTCTTTTCATGAACCACATAAGGATCCACCAGTGTCATTGTATGTGTGTTCTTCTCATGAACGACACATGGATCCACTAGTGTCATTGCATGTGTGTTATTTTCATGAACCACACCAAGTGTCATTGCATGTGTGTTCCTCTAGACAAACCACATAAGGATCCACCGGTGTCACTGCATGTCTGCTCTTTTCATGAACCACAGCTAGAGTCCACTAGTGTCATTGCATGTCTGTTCTTCTCATGAACCACACATGGTGTCACTGCATGTCTGTTCTTTTCATGAACCACATAAGGATCCACCAGTGTCATTGGATGTGCGTTCTTATCATGAACCACACATGGATCCACCGGTGTCATTGCATGTTTGTTCCTCTAAACAAACCACATAAGGATCCACCAGTGTCATTGCATGTCTATTCTTTTCATGAACCACACCCAGTGTCATTGCATGTGTGTTCTTTTCATGAACCACAGCTAGAGTCATTGCATTGTTCTTTTCATGAACCACACCAAGTGTCATTGCATGTCTGTTCTTTTCATGAACCACACCCATTGTCACTGCATGTTAGTTCTTTTCATGAACCACATAAGGATCCACCAGTGTCATTGGATGTGTGTTCTTCTCATGAACCACACATGGATCCACCGGTGTCATTGCATGTCTGTTCCTCTAAACAAACCACATAAGGATCCACCAGTGTCATTGCATGTTTATTCTTTTCATGAACCACACCCAGTGTCATTGCATGTGTGTTCTTCTAAACAAACCACATAAGGATCCACTAGTGTCATTGCATGTCTGTTGTTTTCATGAACCACACCTGATGTCATTGCATGTCTGTTCTTTTCATGAACCACAGCTAGAGTAATTGCATGTATGTTACTTCCATAAACCACACATGGATCCACCGGTGTCATTGCATGTCTGTTCTTTTCATGAACCACACCTAGTGTCATTGCATGTCAGTTCTTTTCATGAACCACACCCAGTGTCATTGCATGCTAGTTCTTTTCATGAACCACATAAGGATCCACCAGTGTCATTGTATGTGTGTTCTTCTCATGAACCACACATGGATCCACCAGTGTCATTGCATGTGTGTTATTTTCATGAACCACACCCAGTGTCATTGCATGTGTGTTCCTCTAGACAAACCACATAAGGATCCACCGGTGTCACCGCATGTGTGTTCTATTTATGAACCACAACTAGAGTCCACTAGTGTCATTGCATGTCTGTTCTTCTCATGAACCACACCCGGTGTCACTGCATTTCTATTCTTTTCATGAACCACATAAGGATCCACCAGTGCCATTGGATGTGTGTTCTTATCATGAACCACACATGGATCCACCGGTGTCATTGCATGTCTGTTCCTTTAAACAAACCACATAAGAATCCACCAGTGTCATTGCATGTCTGTTCTTTTCTTGAACCTCACCTAGTGTCATTGCATGTGTGTTCTTCTAAACAAACCACATAAGAATCCACCAGTGTCACTGCATGTGTGTTCTTTTCATGAACCACACCCAATGTCATTGCATGTGTGTTCTTTTCATGAACCATAGCTAGATTCATTGCATGTCTGTTCTTTTCATGAACCACACCCGGTGTCATTGCATGTGTGTTCTTTTCATGAACCACACCAAATGTCACTGCATGGCAGTTCTTTTCATGAACCACATAAGGATACACCAGTGTCATTGGATGTGTGTTCTTCTCATGAACCACACATGGATCCACCGGTGTCATTGCATGTCTGTTCTTTTCATGAATCACAGCTAGAGTCATTGCATGTCTGTTACTTCCATAAACCACATATGGATCCACCTAGTGTGATTGCATGTCTGTTCTTTTCACAAACCACACATGGATACACAAGTGTCATTGCATGGGTAGCCGTTAGACCGAGTCTTCTAGAAGGCATGCCCTAACATAGTTGTTCTGCTTGACTATTGTTATATACCGTTCGATTTGGGCGCTTGGACGATTGGGATGGTCTTCGTGAGAGCGATCCGCGAGTAGGCTATTCTGCGGCATGATTGGCCACGCTTGCTCTGGACAAACTGGAAACACCGGGCGCTCCCCTATTGCGAGTGTCACGTCTCACGAGTTCAGTGGGCCACATCCCAATGTCACGTCCCCATTACTTCTCTTCTACCTCGTACTTCTCTTCCTTACCCTCGAAGCCACTTTACCCACTTCACTCCCATCCCGCCGTAGCCGCAAGCCGACGACGCCTCCATCCCAATCCCCTCTCCGGCAGCCACCCCCCTCCCCTCTCGCCATGGGTTCAAGGGGATACGGCGAGGAAACGCGTCGTGACGTTAGGGACGGTGATTTCGATGTGAGTCATCTCATCTCTATTTCTATCATCTGTGGCTAGTTATCTATTTTTGAGCTAGATCTAATATGTTTACTCATGCGCGTATGATGTGTTAGGCCAACCAGACGATGTATGACTCTGACTATCACGGTTTAGCGGATGAAGACAGTCATCTGGTATGTAAACATGGATATGTGCCCGCTAAATTTGTAGCGTTCAAAGGACAAAACATAGGCAAGAGGTTTCTACGGTGTCAAGGACATCACGCAATGATGCAAGGCGGAAGTTGCGGTGTTGTCAAATGGGTAGATCCAGAGTGGCCCAAATCGATGCAGAAAACGCTGGACAAACTATGGGAAATGACTGTCGAGTTGAAAAATCCGTATTTAGCTCACTTCTTGACAGTGTTGAGATGAAGCTATGGGAACCAGTTGACATGACCAAGCATAAGCGAGATCTCAGGTGGGTGCAAGACAAGGTTAGCAAAGTCTAGAAGGAGAGGGACGCGGCGTTGGCCCTGAAGGCTAAAGCAGAGCAAGAACTGACTCAAGCAAGGAATGATCTCCACCAGGACAAAGTCCTACAGTATACAACTACGAGTATTGATAAGTGCATGAAGAAAAATGCAGAGAAACAATTGAAGCTGTGCAAGGAAGATGCTAAAAGGAAGGAGCAAACGATTCGATCCTTGCTCTTGCAGGAAGATGCGCATCGGGCTAAGATTAGGAAGATCAAGGAGATGTGTGATAACTAGTTCTATTTAGCTTAAGCTTCGTGCCTTTTTAAGTTGTAATAGTTGTACTTGTTGACCTAGCGGTCTGAACTATTGGTCCCGGATTCCAGGGAGGAAAAAAATTGCTCTGACCCTGCATTACTTCTTTTGTCATCCTCGTGTACAAATAGGAGGCGCCACAGTGCGTCGCTTCGTCGTCCATCCCCTCGTCCTCTCCAATCTCCACCGCGCCACTGTGGAGATGCCCGATCTGAACTTCTACGAGGCGGT
The DNA here is from genome assembly GCA_910589775.1 of Avena eriantha. Lineage (NCBI taxonomy): Eukaryota > Viridiplantae > Streptophyta > Magnoliopsida > Poales > Poaceae > Avena > Avena eriantha. Next base: position 240,620,684 of record OU342740.1, read on the forward strand.
GATGTTCACGAATTTCGACATCCTCGCGACGCCAGCCGCGACGGTGCCCCACGGATGGCACATCAGCTCTATGGGGGTGCTGGTGGCTCCGCTCCCTGGCCGACCCGAGATGGAGAGCAAAATCACGACGCGCCGCCCCCAGATGCTCGCGTGGAAGAGGGCGTTGCCCCGGTACGCGGCGGCCAGCCCATACTGGCCGACGCTGTTCAAAAAGGAGCGGAAGGCCAAGATTGGCAACCGCATCATTGATGGGCGCGTGGTGCACCTGGATCTCCGCAACCAAGAAGGGCGGGAGAGGTTCTGGTCCGTCCCTGGACAGACCAAGTACACCGTCATCGCCGCTGCTCGACGCGAAGAGGTGCTCCGTCTCGCGAACAATGCGGACATCGTGGAGGTTCCGTCTGACAGCGACGAGGAAGCCGGCGGCTCGGAGGACAGTGGCAGCGGAAGTGAAATTTTTGAATAGTAGTTGAATTAATGTAGGATGTGAAATCACACCTTTGTTTAGAAGAATTCGTGGTTGAAGTAATGAAATAACTCGATTTAGATCTCTGTCTCGATTAATTTGTAGAAGAATTTGTGATTTAGATCAATTTCTGCCTCGGTTTAGATCTCTGTCCCGGATTGGGAACGTGACCGTGGACCAAAGACACCTTTTATAGTAGTGTATTCCAACATTGGTGGTTTGTTTAAACGTAATCTACGTGGATTGTGCCGCATGCAAATGGCACAACCAAAATTCATAAAGTGGAAGCATGTACACCCGGTTACTGGAGATCCGGGAGCTTCGCCAGATGCAGGGGGATGCAAGAGCAGAGAGGCGGTGAGATAGACGGGCTCAAGATTAGGCCAGAAAGTGGTACCGATTTCCTCCTCATCTGGGCATTATCGCTGAGAACATTGTTGTTTATGTTGCCACGTCGTTGTGCAGCATCTGAAATAAGTTGTTGCTTCGTCGAGTGTGGCAGCTTAAATAATTTATTTCTGTGCCACTTACATTCCGTCGTATTTGGAGACCTCCTGCCCCTCAACAATATTGGAACAAGTGGATCCTTGTTTTCAGATAGCAGTGGCACAATCACAATTTCAGATTCAACTGTTGACTCGGGCGTTTCCAAACCCTAAGTCGCGGTATATTTTACTCAGAGAACGTGGGTAGATTGTTTTGCCCAGCAACATGCAACACATAGAGCGATCATAATTTAACAGAATTACATATATAGGTTCAAGTTCAACACATTACTATGCATCTTCATTTCCAGCAGCCTTCTTTCGCAGCCTGGGTGCTGTAACACCCTCGAATCGACCCTATGCAAGTTTTAGCGCTTTCCGCCAACCCGCATAGAAACGATTCAAGGACGCCCACCAGACACTTTCGTGCGGGTGGAAAACGAAGTAATACCATTGCACAACAGTCCTCGATGGGACCCACAGAACATATATATATATATATATATATATATATATATATATATATATATAACAGGACTCCAAGAGTCAAGAATACAGATATACAATACAAAGATCCAAACTAGCTTGAAAACGATACAGCGTCCGAGTATGGACAAGATGCAAATTGGGCTAAGAGTCCTGAAGAATAACCAATGGCATCCATAACCCTGCCCAGGCCAAGCCGGAAGGGTAACCCTACTAACGACGTCGATCTCAAACCTGCTAAAACAAAAGGGGTGCCGACAAAGGGCAAAGGAAAAGAGGAGCGTCAGTACTGAGGCCAGTACACGGCGAGGCTAGAATTCAGCGGCTCTCGCCTACATAGGTATGGTGGACTGTAGCGGCAGCGAAGCATGCACTAAACAACCTATAGAGACTCGATAAACTGTCGGCTATTGGAGAGAGATAAGAAAGACCTATTTGGAACCACCTGATACTAACACCAAACATACCCATCCTGGTATTTCCCCCTCGAGACCAAAGGAGGAAGTCGGACCAAGGAAATCACACAGTTGGCAGTTTTATTCATTCCATTATAGTTGAAACACTTACTAGTCAAATATAGATAGCATGAGTCATCCTGATAGCATAAGTAGTGGGAAGTTTTAATCACCATTCCGTTGTAGTTGGAACATTTACTAGTCAGATATAATTGTCCCGAGAAATCCCAAAACCCAGCAGTTGTTGGCACTTTTATCACTTTCCATTGGAGTTGCAATACTTACTAGGCAGATATAATAAGACACAAGGAACCCCAGCTCCACCAGTTGTTGGCATTTTTAATATCCATTCCGTTGTATTCGAATCTGATTACTAGTCACATATTAAGTCAAGTTTATAGCACTACTTTAATTATGCTTGTCTATGATCAAGATACTATGCTCCAAGTCATCCATAACCGCGGACAGGACTTTCAGAAAGATTTACCCTGCAGGGGTGCACAAATAGCAACACACACACGATCAACCTCGGAAAAACCAAATCAAAACCCAATGAGGCTTTCACGACAAAGCAATCACAGGATTCATAAAATATTTCAAGGGGCCACCCCGCTAAGCTACCCACGACGAAGTTGGCTGGCTCCGAGACGGACCCAGGGTTTGTGTGGACGGCGGTAAACGACTGGGAATCCAAAAGTGTGTCTGGGCTTGTCGATACAGCGAAAACGTGTCACGATCCAAAACAGTACAGGTGCTCCACACACAATCGTAAATAAAGCAGTAAAGCATGGCATACGTACATGATAATAATAAAGCCCCAAACTAGTTTGTGGCCCCATGAAATAAGAAATGAATCATGCTCTGGCTAAGGGGATTCATGGTCCCATATGCGGATAGTGCGACAGTCAAGGAACATGTATCAAGTACTCGGGGTCCTACGGGACACAAGTGAGCGTGGAAAAACCAAATAACATCTATTGCCCACCGATGCCTCTGCATTAGTTATATCTATTCTCAGCAATTTAATAGTTGCATTTAAAGTCATGATCATCTCCACCATTAAGCATCTCCACCATTAAGCATGTGGCAACCTTCCAACAATGGTGGAACAACAACAACGCAAAGCAGCACATGAGAAAGCAACTACGACTCCCAAGGTCGACTGTCTATCAAACAACATGCAATAGGATGTGTCCAAGACAATATAGAGGCTGCAGGGAATATAAATGGTACACGGAAACTAAAGCATCGCAATAAGGATAGAAATAAATCAATAGGAGGGAGTAAAGACTAGAAATGCAAAATAGGTAGAAGGGGGGAGAATGCTCGCTTGGGAAACACTGCCAGAGATTTATCCGGAGAACTTGTCGGTACTCGCATCCACTCATCGGCCTAATCTGCAAAGAAGCAAAAACTAGAAGAAACACCAGATGCAATATTTAGTACTACGGCAGGAGATCCGGCATGTTTATGATATGATGCATGACATGGCAAAGATGGAGTGCAATTAGTCAATATTAAGCGGAACCGGGGTCCCGATAATTAATTACACGGTTCAAGTTATTTAGAACCCCCGCAATTTAAATGTTGGCTTAACAAGGCAAAACAAGGCATCGGTTCGCTACACAAATTTAAATGGAGTCCGGAATAAGACAAAGATTTCCCGCATATAGACTCCATATTTAATTATGAGGTGAATTAGCATAATGCCCCCAACCACAGACAGGTATGTGTGCATGAACAATTTAATATGCGACATTTGATAATGTCATATTATAAAAAGATAGGGGCTTAGGGGCACACATCTGGGTTCGGAAGATCTTGGGTTCCGGGGGTCTGGGGTCCGGTCTCAGGGTTTGACGGGAATGGCGGGGTTCGGATACAAGATGGAGAACTTGTCGTGTTGTGACAGAGAACTTGGGTTCCAAGCGGTCGACCCTGTTGTCGATGGCGAACTTGAATGGATCAGGTACCGGTGGTCTTCGGGTCCGTGTAGACGGTCATGGCGTCTAGGATGAAGAACTTGGCGTTCAGTGTCGGCGACCTTGGCGTCCGGGGCCCCGGCAAACTTGGCGTCCTTGTCGAAGTTCTCGGGTGACGTTGTCGGCCTTGGGTTCGGCGCCGGTAGATCTTGGCGATTCCATGTCGAAGGCCCGAGGAAGATCATGTCGACAGTCTAGTCATCTTCGGTCCAGGTTGAAGAGCATGAGGTTCTGACACCACCAGGTCCGGGTGGAAGTTCTTGACGTGGCCGCTCTTGGTGCAAACGTGATCTTGTGGGGTTGCGAATCGCCTCGGTGTATCGTCATCGGATCGGTCTTCGAAACTCGGATGGACAACTCCATCGTCCAAGTAGAAGAACTTGTCGATGATCCGGTGGTACTCCGTGGTGCTTTGGGTTTGGGTTCAACCGCCGGTACCGGAACATCAAATAGCATCAGACTTGGCATATGACAGACAAACCGCAAACAGATGCAGGAGGACAGAGTTGCGCTAGGCCGCACAAATCGAAGGCGCAGCGGCTGAGGAATAGCAAGGACGCTGGGAGGCCATGCACGACGCTGGGAGCGGGGACAAGGCCCTAGCCGCGGAGTCGGATACGGGGCGTGGGCCGAACATGGCGAGCTGGTACACGGCGGTGGAGGCCTAGCCATCCGAGGCCGCAAACGACGCGTGGAGCAGGGGCCGCGGGCGCCGGAAGGAGGCGACGGTCGGCGACCCGAGGTGGCGCTGGGGAACCTGGTAGAGGACATCGAGCTTGGCGGCTCACCAGGAGGTGCGGGTGGAGCTCTGTGGCGGCCGAGGCGAGGCGGAGGTTGCAGCGGCGACCCGGCGGGGAAGGGTGCGATGCGGAGGCCCTGGGCAGCGGGGCTTGCCCGGGCGGGAGGCAGAGGATGGGAGGAAGGTGGCCGGCGACACGGGCGGCGGCCGGTGCAGACGCAGGAGGCGGCCGGGTCGAGGTAGACGGCAGGACGGGCCCGAGTAGCCCGGCGCCGCGGGGAGGCAGGGAAGGAGGAACGAGGGCGGCGCCATGCGCGGGGAGGCGGACGGCGGCTGACGGCGACGAGGTGCGGAGGAAGGCGGGGAAGCGGCTCACCGAAGGGGAAGGGGAGCTTGGGAGCGGCGGTGGCTCTAGGCGGCCTTGCGCTCCTGGCGGCAGCGGAGGAGCTCGGGAAGGAGAGAGAGCAATGCGGCGGGGTCCTGTCGGGGATGGGAGCAGAGGAGCGGGTGTTGGGGGTAGGTGGCAGGAGGGATACGGGAGAGAGAGGAGGGTCTCTCCCGCGTGGGCCCGAGGGAGGCAGGTGGCGTGGGGATGGGTGCAGGGGCTGGCGACGGGATCGATGTGGTCGGGCTGAGGTTCGCACAGGGCGGGGCGGGAGTGGTTGGTGGGGGAAAAAGAGGCGGGCCAGGGGTGGTGGGACCAGGATGGCAGGTGTGGGCTGGCTGGGGGCTGGCGCGTGACAGCGGCAAGTGGGTTGGTCGGTGGAAAAGGTGGGCAGGGGAGAGGGAGTGGATGGGGTAGGTGGCTGAGTAGATTCAGGTTAGGGTAGGGGCGTTGGGGTTAGCTGGTTTTGTTTACTAGGGCAGGCCGGCTGGGTCGGTTCGGCCCGGTTCGGCTGCCCCCTAAAAATAATATAATTATTTTTATTTAACACAACAAGGCTTTTAGAATCTGTTTTTAGACGAAGCAAAATAATCCGGAGATCCGGGTTTTAATTTGAAATAAAGACGGGGCGTTTAGAAAACAAAACCAGGATTTTTCGAAAACAGTTTTTAAACAAACCATGCAAGATGATGACGATGCTCAAATGCAATGTGGCATGATGAGATGACCATGCGGTCATGATGATGCAATGCACAAAAACACAGCGATTTTCTAGTAGTGGTTTTATCGGGGTGCTACAATTCGACACCACTAACAAGGGATCTCGCCCTCGAGATCCGCCTCATGGTACCGGGAAGAAGGTCGGCGATCTGAATCTTCTCGCTTCATGTAGATCCTCGCGACACCACTAACAAGAGGCCGTTGTCCGTGATCGTCGAGAGAACACTCCGGGAACAAAGGGCGAAGGTAGAGGTATCAACAAATAAAGCCACCTCTAGCTTCCATGGACGGAGTAAAATTGCTGGATCCATCGATTCAATATACAAAAGCGAATGATAAGAGTAGTGGTATGGTCGCGACTCCATCCCGCACTCATATCATTACTCCGTACCTGAATAGCAGAAATATGCAACCAACTCTCGGAATCAGACTGAAGATCTCGTCAAACGAGGTTCGGAAAAAAAGGAGTGATGCAGACTCTCATCGGATCTGGCGTGGATGACGTTGTCGTGTTGGAAAACACCGAAATGCACAAAAAGGAACAAAGAGAAGTCCAACATATGAAGGATTCCTTAGATAGCATGAAGACCGGATGTAGAAGCAACGTTACCCAAAGAGGAAGCGAAACCCTGAAGGTACGACGGAAACCCAACCACGAGAAATCCTAGACTTGAAGAAAGGTAAGAGAGCAGGTCCAAAACATGCAGAGGTAAGAGGAGAATAGCATAGGGGTAAGAAGTAAAAGTAGACCTAATCAGATCTATCCAACCAATTTTCAAAAATAGTTTGACGCTCTACATCGGCCGTTAGCTAGGTTATCCTACAGGCTGGATGATACGTCCATTTTGCTTCACTATTCTATGTCTTAATTCACTATTATTCATTGATATATTTCGTATTGAGAGGTGATACTTATGTTATTTCATATGTTTTTGCATGGTTGATGACTTTTGGAGCATGGACCGCTGCAGTCAGGATTCTGATGGAAAAGGTGCTGTTTGGAGGCAAAATTCGCGAAGATCAGAAAATCCGGGAAAATATACGGAAAATTCTATTTTTCCAGAAGACTCAGGATTCCAGAAGATGGAGTGGAGGTGGGCCACAGGGGGCCCACACCACCCCATGGCGCGGGCAGGCCTAGGCCACGCCTGGGAGTGGTGTGGCCGCCCTGGCCCACTCCAGCCTCTCTCCTCCGGCGTATATCATCCCCACGAAACCCTAAGACTCAGGGAGCAACCACAGAAAGATTCCACCGCCTCTGCGGGGCGGAAAACACCGAGAGAGAAAGATCTCTCCGGTAGACAGATTTCTGCCAGGGGAATTCCTTCCCGGAGAGGGAAGATCGTCGCCATGAACACTACCATCAAGCTGGACTTCATCGGGATCATCATCATCATCATCACCACCATCATCACCATCAGCACCCTCATCACCATCTCCATATTGCTGTAACAATTGAGTTGAATCTTGCATAGTTCATAGGGGAAACTTTCCCGGTGTTTATTACTCTTTGTAGTTGATGCTATTGAGTGAACCATTGAATTATTGTTTATGTTCAGATTGTTATACATCATTATTCCATCTCTGATCATGATCCATATGATGTCTTGTGAGTAGTTCGTTTTGTTCTTGAGGACATGGGATAAGTCTTGTTGTTAGTAGTGGAATTGCGTTGAGAAAGATTCAATAGATTGTTATTTAAGTTGTGGTGTACTTCTTCTAGTGGTGTTATGTGAACGTCGACTACATGACACTTCACCTGTATGGGCCTAGGGGGATGCATTGTGTATTTGGCTACTAATCGTAGGGGTTGCCGGAGTGACAGAAACCTGAACCCCCGTTAGGAAACCATTGCACAAGGGACGTAAGGGTCTTAGAGTTTAAAGTTGTGGTTAGGTTTTACCTTAATTACTTTCTTGTACTTACGGATGTTTGCAAGGGGTATAATCACAAGTATGTATTTAGTATTGGATGGGGCGGTACATTAGCACAGGTTCACCCACACAACACTTAGCAAGCTAGAGAAGATTAATCGACTATATGAAGCGAAAGCACTTGACAGTCTTCCCATGTGTCCTCGAGAACGTTTGGTCATCTATAGAAATACAACCGGCTTGTCCTTTCCTGCATAAAGCATTAGGCCACTTGTTGCATTCATTCTTACTGTCTTTCATTTACTCGTACTTTGTTTACTTGCTTTATCGAAAACCCCTAAAAATCCGTTTGCTAAGTATTTGCAGAGAATTCCTGATCCATACCACTAGCCAGCACCTTCTACTCCTCGGTGGGTTCGACACTCTTACTTATCGAAAATACTACGATACACCCCCTATACTTGTGGGTCATCAAGACTATTTTCTGGCACCGTTGCCGGGGAGTGAAGCACTATTGGAGAGTGGAACTGGTAAAGGAAACTTCTACTGTGAGTATTGTTTACTTCTGCTAGTTGCTTTATTTTCATTATGGATAATTCGCTGAGTTTCTTATTTGGTAATGCTACTACCACTGCTAAGGTAGTAGATAAGCCACCACCTGCTGAGAAAGATGTTTTCAAAATACCTACCAGAATTATTGATCGTGTTATGGATAACTACTATGTTGGGGATGGAACTGTCCATCCCGGTGATCATTTACTCTTTATACACGAATTATGCGGGTTGTTCAAGTGTGCAGGTATTACTACAGATCAAGTTAAGAAGAAGTTATTCTCATTATCACTGAAAGGAAGAGCTGAGGAATGGTATAAGCTGCTGAAGAATGGTCAAGCTCTGGAATGGGAGGAAATAGTGCCTCTCTTTTATTCAAAGTTTTATCCTCCTAGTGAAATTCATAAAGATCGGAATCAAATATACAACTTTTGTCCTCTTGATGGAGAGAGTACAGCTCAAGCTTGGGGGAGATTGAAGTTACTAATGCTCAAATGTCCCATTCATGAGCTCCCCAACAATATTATTATCAATAACTTTTATGCAAGGCTTTCACTTCATGACAAGGATTTATTGGATGCTTCTTGTGCTGGATCATTCACTCGCATGGAAGAAGAAGCTAAATGGGATCTTCTAGACCGTATTCAAGACAATGCTGAAGCTTGGGAGAATGACAAAGGTAGAAAGTTAGGTATAAATTATGATTATGGATGCATTGAATCTTTTATGGGAACTGATGATTTTCAAAATATTAAAAATGCTTATGGTCTAGACTCTCAAGCTATTGCTTCTTATTTTAAGGCTTTTGCTTCCTACATTGAAGTGCCTAAAAAGAAGTGGAATAAGTATCATGAACCTTATAAATATGTTGCTAAGAGTGTTCCTGCAAGAAATACTGAAGTTTATACTACTGATCATGTTTCACCTGAACCTTATATTGAGAAAATGCCTTTCCCAGTTAAGGTAAAGGAACATTCTATGATGGCTAGTATGGTAGATGAAAGTATGAACAAAGCTGTTGAACCTGATAGAAAAATGGTTGATGAACCTGTAATAGCAAATGTGAAAGACTTTGTCACTAAGTATGAAAAAGAGGGATACACTATCCTTTGTAAGGATACCTCTAATATTGTTTCACATAGTAGTGTTATGAGAGCTAGTATTCCTGTGTTTTCTGTTAGAATAAGTGATCATCGCTATGATGGTCCTTGTGATAGCTATATTGTTAAGTTTATGCATGATACTGAAAGTTACTATGAGAGAGGGAAAAGTGTTCTTATGCATCTCAATAATATCAAGTTTCCTCGCTTTACGCTGAAAGTTTTTATGTTACACTTCTTTTGCCTTCTTATGCAAGTTGCCTTTGGTTTCAATAACTTGTTTGTTTACAAAATCTCCTTGCATAGGAAGTGGGTTAGACTTAAAAGTGTGTGTGTTTTTTCTTCTTAATGCTCTCTTTCACTTCAATTTATATCCCTATGAGAGCTTCTTCAAAATTATCATGCCCATCTTAATGGCTATAAAGAAAGAGCTTTATGGGAGACAACCCAATTTGTTTTTGCTTTCAGTTTGTTTTTGTTTCCTTGAGTCTTGGAAGTTATTACTTCGGTAATAACCGCTCCTTATCCGTTTTGTTTGGTTTTTGTGTCAAGATCAGCTTCTAATGAGAGAGAAGTAATATTTGGGGAAGTTGATGTCCCAAAACAGATTTTTGTGCTTCACCGTAAAAATTTGCGAGAGATATTTGTATGACGGATTGACCTTTAATTTTTTTTGCTTCTGCCCCAAGTTGTTATTTAACTTTCGTTACTTTTGCACTTTTTGATTTGGGCAACAGAAGATTTTCGAAAAAATTGATCTTTACCTGCTGGTCTGTTTTGACAGATTTTGCCAATCTTGCATTTGCTTCTTTATTCGATTTCCTTTTTGAATTCTTTTTGGGTTTTCGGAAGGAGTTGCTACAGTAGCTTTTGTTTTGATGGTTTTCAGTTGAAGTTGGACTCAAAAGGTTTTATCACTTCACTTATACTAATGTTGCTAATAAGAACAGTGTGAAGTTTTGTGTCAAAGAAATTTCCAGGAAGTGGAGATAATGGTGTAATAAGGAAGAGAAAAGTTTTATGACTCAAGTAATAAGTATATGAAGATGATTATTCAAGAGATGACTCCAGAAGGATCCATTAGATACCAAATTCAGAGACCTACAGAGTCCGTTTCCAACTAGGTAACAGTTCTGGTAAGAAAAGTTCCGCGAAAATACAATCCAACTATATTTTTGCAGTTTTCAGTCAATAAGGAAAGCTACGAAGTGAAAAAGAGACGGAAACGGAGCTAGGGTGGCCCACACCACCCCATGGCGTGGGCCCACCCCTGGCCGTGCCACCAGGTGGTGAGGCCACTCCGGACTCCGTCTCCGACTCGTTTTCTCCCAATACCTTCCTTTTGGTATGAAACTTTGTAATATATAACCCCCCTGGATCCCCTGATGTCCATATATCGTGTTTTCGTCATGTTTTTGTTTCGATCTGTTTCTGCCAGGACATACTCTTTGAAGGTTTAGAAGCACAATGGTGTCCGCCAAGGATAAAGGGAAGGAACCTATGGAGGAAGACCTCCAAGACCCCGGGAAGGAGAAGGAGATCAAGAGTGAAGGTGAAGAGGAGGCAAATCACACCGGCACTACCGTTGCAAGCATTGGAGTGGTGGCAAACCCAGCCATTGGAGGGAAGCCTCTTCATCACCGTTCAAACTCCTGGTCACTTCCTCCACTCACCAAGAATCCTTTCCATACCCTTATCCATGAGCATCAATACCAGAATATGCCCAAGGGGAAATTACCTCCAATTGGGATTTGCCTCGTTCTAGCTATGCATGAAGAAATGACTTCAAGGAGGAAGAGTGGGGAAAGAATAGCAAGAGCTGGAATTCTCAACACGACATGATTATGGGCCGCATTGAGCAAAATTCACAGCTGATTCATAATCTCACTTTCAAGATTGAGGACTTGGGGAAACTTATCAGAGAGCTCATCGAGAGGATACCACCACTGAAGGAGTAATTCGTCATCAGGTTTGGCATCCCCTTGGTTTGTTCCAATCTTGGGGGAGTGCCGCGGTATCATATCACTATCTTCTATCTTTTTACCATATTAGTAGAGTCATATCATGAATGGAGGAGTTATTATGTAGTATGGTTTGCATTATGGAAGTGTCCCCTCTCTCGTTAGATTTGTATCCCTTGGTGTGAGTTTCCGTTATGGAATATTAATGAGAAGTTCTATCATTCACTCTTTTGCATAGCTTATGTTAGTTTTCAATTCGTGGTTATATGATTGATCTTGTTGTTAGTATTGGTAGCACTTTGGGATCATTGAGTTAATTTAGTTGGTTTTGGCAAACCTGGCTCGGTCAGTAGCAACACCTTTTTGAGAGTTGAAAAGAGAAAGATAGAAGTACTCTAAAGAAAAATAATTTCATCATCTTTCTTTCTTGATTTGCTCATAAGTCTAGTATTCTCTAGTTAAGATATTTTGTGCTTCCAACGAAGATTGCATGTGTTTCTTTATCATTTGTATGTTTGGTTTGTTTCCTTCAATTCTTGTACTTGCTACCCAGCCTTGCTAGCCAAAAACCTGTACTGAGAGGGTATTCTTCTCATGCATCCACCTCCTTTAAACCAAAACCTTTGCCATTTGTGTCCACCATACCTACCTAGTAGCATTATTGCTTTTCCAAGTAAATTCTTGTTTTGTCTACCTCCCAAATTAAACTTGTTATGTGAAAAATTAGTGATTAAAGCTCTCACGAACTTGATGGCACACTTTATTTTCCGCACTTAATAAACCTGAACCATTGTGAACTCTCCATGAAAGTTATATGCTTGCAAATTATAGGCTGGGGATTAGCAGAACTGTGCTGTCACGGGGAACACTTTCAACACTTGTAAATATATACCCAGTTGATACCTTGCTCTTTTGTTTGCGGATGTCGTCGGTGTGAAATAAAAGGGGAGCTTGTAAGTCCATGGAGTTATGTATGTGTGTTAGAGAAACGCCTGGGCCGCTGGTCTAATCCATGCTGACATGGTGGAAACCTGCAGCGTAACCATAATGATATCTATGAAGCATTCTTCTTATAAAAAAAGAGAGATAGCTATTGAGAAAAGAAAAAAAAGAGATACTATGAAAAGAGGAAAGAGAGAAAAAAACACCATTTTCCATGGTAAATAAGAAGATTGCTAAGATACTCATTGTGTGCTTGCCTTGTCATTTTGATATGGGGATTCTTCCGTATCATTGGGCAAGGGGTATCCCTTTGGCGGTTCTCAATGATACACACATACTTACGATGACAAGAACTTACCGGTAACTAAAGTTGAGTAGCATGAGGAGCGGCCCTCGTACTCAAGGGACTTGGGATTTTCAGTTTATAGTCTGTCAAGCATATAACTCAGATTGGACCTCACTTTCACCTTAATCACCTAAAGATGCCTATGATAGGGGCAATGAGAGCTGAAAGCTAGTAAGTATCATAATTTTTGGGAGCTCTTTATGAGACTTGCAATCCATGTTTCCCTCTTTGAAGGGCCTTTCTTTTACTTTATAGTTGAGTCAGTAAACCTATTCCCTTCTATCTCAGCAAGTATTTTGAGTTGATGTGTTTCATTCATTCATATGATGGTTTATGCATTCATGTTTCTTTTGTTCCTTTTTTTGCACATTGCTCTTATCTTGATGTTTACTACTTTGAAAGCTTTCATTGAAAAACTAGCTATTTGTGAACTCTAGCAAATTATCAACTATTCTTCGACCAAGAGCTAAGTTTGCCATTACCAATTATGGTTCACTTTATGTATCTTTATTGTGTTTCCTTTACTCATTGCAAGTTGAGTTATATAATAGTGAGTTGTCTTCTATTATGATCTATGTATTTGATGAATGTGATGCTTCTTGTCCATAATCTTTTATCGACTCTTCACTCCATAAACCTGAGGTCATGTTTATTGAGCTCAGTTGCGCTTGGGGACAAGCGAAGTCTAAGCTTGGGGGGAGTTGATACGTCCATTTTGCATCACTATTCTATGTCTTAATTCACTATTATTCATTGATATATTTCGTATTGAGAGGTGATACTTATGTTATTTCATCTGTTTTTGCATGGTTGATGACTTTTGGAGCATGGACCACTGCAGTTAGGATTCTGATGGAAAAGGTGCTGTTTGGAGGCAAAATTCGCGAATATCAGAAAATCCGGGAAAATATATGGAAATTCCTATTTTTCCAGAAGACTCAGGATGCCAGAAGATGGAGTGGAGGTGGGCCACAGGGGGCCAAAACCACCCCATGGCGCGGGCAGGCCTAGGCCGCGCCTGGGAGTGGTGTGGCCGCCCTGGCCCACTCCAGCCTCTCTCCTCTGGCGTATATCATCCCCACGAAACCCTAAGACTCCGGGAGCGACCACAGAAAGATTCCGCCACCTCTGCGGGGCGGAAAACACCAAGAGAGAAAGATCTCTCCGGTAGACAGATTTCTGCCGGGGGAATTCCTTCCCGGAGAGGGAAGATCATCGCCATCAACACCACCATCAAGCTGGACTTCATCGGGATCATCATCATCATCATCACCACCATCATCACCATCAGCACCCTCATCACCATCTCCATATTGCTGTAACAATTAAGTTGAAACTTGCATAGTTCATAGGGGAAACTTTCCCGGTGTTGATTACTCTTTGTAGTTGATGCTATTGAGTGAACCATTGAATTATTGTTTATGTTCAGATTGTTATACATCATTATTCCATCTCTGATCATGATCCATATGATGTCTTGTGAGTAGTTCGTTTTGTTCTTGAGGACATGTGAGAAGTCTTGTTGTTAGTAGTGGAATTGCGTTGAGAAAGATTCAATAGATTGTTATTTAAGTTGTGGTGTACTTCTTCTAGTGGTGTTATGTGAACGTCGACTACATGACACTTCACCTATATGGGCCTAGGGGAATGCATTGTGTATTTGGCTACTAATCGTAGGGGTTGCCGGAGTGACAGAAACCTGAACCCCCGTTAGGAAACCATTGCACAAGGGACGTAAGGGTCTTAGAGTTTAAAGTTGTGGTTAGGTTTTACCTTAATTACTTTCTTGTACTTACGGATGTTTGCAAGGGGTATAATCACAAGTATGTATTTAGTCTTGGATGGGGCGGTACATTAGCACAGGTTCACCCACACAACACTTAGCAAGCTAGAGAAGATTAATCGACTATATGAAGCGAAAGCACTTGACAGTCTTCCCATGTGTCCTCGAGAACGTTTGGTCATCTATAGAAATACAACCGGCTTGTCCTTTGCTGCATAAAGGATTGGGCCACTTGCGGCATTCATTCTTACTATCTTTCAATTACTCGTACTTTGTTTACTTGCTTTATCGAAAACTCCTAAAAATCCGTTTGCTAAGTATTTGCAGAGAATTCCTATTCCATACCACTAGCCAGCACCTTCTTCTCCTCGTTGGGTTCGACACTCTTACTTATCGAAAATACTGCGATACACCCCCTATACTTGTGGGTCATCACTGGACAAGTGGTGTATCGTAACTGCTGAGCTCTGATACCACTCTGTAACACCCTCGAATCGACCCTATGCAAGTTTTAGCGCTTTCCGCCAACCCGCATAGAAACGATTCAAGGACGCCCACCAGGCACTTTCGTGCGGGTGGAAAACTAAGTAATACCATTGCACAATAGTCCTCGATGGGACCCACAGAACAGATATATATATATATAACACGACTCCAAGAGTCAAGAATACAGATATACAATACAAAGATCCAAACTAGCTTGAAAACGATACAGCATCCGAGTACGGACAAGATGCAAATTGGGCTAAGAGCCTTGAAGAATAACCGATGGCGTCCATAACCCTGCCCAGGCCAAGACAGAAGGGTAACCCTGCTAATGACGTCGATCTCAAACCTGCTAAAACAAAAGGGGTGCCGACAAAGGGCAAAGGAAAAGAGGAGCGTCAGTATTGAGGACAGTACACGGCGAGGCTAGAATTCAGCGGCTCCCGCCCACATAGGTATGGTGGACTGTAGCGGCAGCGAAGCATGCACTAAACAACCTATAGAGACTCGATAAACTGTCGGCTATTTGAGAGAGATAGGAAAGACCTATTCGGAACCACCTGATACTAACACCAAACATACCCATCCTGGTATTTCCCCCTCGAGACCAAACGAGGAAGTCGGACCAAGGAACCCACACAGTTGGCAGTTTTATTCATTCCATTATAGTTGAAGCACTTACTAGTCAGATATAGATAGCATGAGTCATCCTGATGGCATAAGTAGTGGGCAGTTTTAATCACCATTCCGTTGTAGTTCGAACATTTACTAGTCAGATATAATTGTCCTGAGGAATCCCAAAACCCAGCAGTTGTTGGCACTTTTATCACTCTCCATTGGAGTTGCAATACTTACTAGGCTGATATAACAAGACACAAGGAACCCCAGCTCCACCAGTTGTTGGCATTTTTAATATCCATTCCGTTGTATTTGAATCTAATTACTAGTCACACATTAAGTCAAGTTTATATCACTACTTTAATTATGCTTGTCTATGATCAAGATACTGTGCTCCAAGTCGTCCATAACCGCGGACACGGCTTTCAGAAAGATTTACTTTGCAGGGGTGCATAAATAGCAACACACACACGATCAACCTCGGAAAAACCAAATCAAAACCCAACGAGGCTTTCACGACAAAGCAATCACATGATTCATAAAATATTTCAGGAGGCCACCCCACTAAGCTACCCGCGATGAAGTTGGCCGGCTCCAAGACGGACCCAGGGTTTGTGTGGACGGCGGTAAATGACTGGGAACCCGAAAGTGTGACTGGGCTTGTCGATATAGCGAAAACGTGTCACGATCCAAAACAGTACAGGTGCTCCACGCACAATCGTAAATAAAGCCCCAAACTAGTTTGTGGCCCCAAGAAATAAGAAATGAATCAAGCTCTGGCTAAGGGGATTCATGGTCCCATATGCGGATAGTGCGATAGTCAAGGAACAAGTATCAAGTACTCGGGGTCCTATGCGACACAAGTGAGCGTGGAAAAACCAAATAACATCTATTGCCCACCGATGCCTCTGCATTAGTTATATCTATTCTCAGCAATTTAATAGTTGCATTTAAAGTCATGATCATCTCCACCATTAAGCATCTCCACCATTAAGCATGTGCCAACCTTCCAACAACGATGGAACAACAACGACGCAAAGCAGCACATGAGCAAGCAACTACGACTCGCAAGGCCGACTATCTATCAAACAACAAGCAATAGGATGTGTCCAAGGCAATATAGAGGCTGCAGGGAATATAAATGGTACACGGAAACTAAAGCATCGCAATAAGGATAGAAATAAATCAATAGGAGGGAGTAAAGACTAGAAATGCAAAATAGCTAGAAGGGGGGAGAATGCTCGCCTGGGAAACACAGCTGGAGATTCATCCGGAGAACTTTTCGGTACTCGCATCCACTCATCAGCCTAATCCGCAAAGAAGCAAATACTAGAAGAAACACCAGATGCAATATTTAGTACTACGGCAGAAGATCCGGCATGTTTATGATATGATGCATGACATGGCAAAGATGCAGTGCAATTAGTCAATATTAAGCGGAACCGGGGTCCCGATAATTAATTACACGGTTCAAGTTATTTAGAACCCCCGCAATTTAAATGTTGGCTTAACAAGGCAAAACAAGGCATCGGTTCGCTACACAAATTTAAATGGAGTTCGGAATAAGACAAAGATTTCCCGCATATAGACTCTATATTTAATTATGAGGTGAATTAGCATAATGCCCCCAACCACAGACAGGTATGCGTGCATGAACAATTTAATATGCGACATTTGATAATGTCATATTATAAAAAGATAGGGGCTTAGGGGCACACATCTGGGTTCGGAAGATCTTGGGTTCCAGGGGTCCGGTCTCAGGCTTTGACGGGAACTGCGAGGTTCGGATACAAGATGGAGAACTTGTCGTATCGTGACGAAGAACTTGGGTTCCAAGCGGTCGACCTTGTCGTCGATGGCGAACTTGAATGGATCGGGTACCGGTGGTCTTCGGGTCCGTGTAGACGGTCATGGTGTCTAGGATGAAGAACTTGGCGTTCCATGTCGGCGACCTTGGCGTCCGGGTCCTCGGCGAACTTGGCGTCCTTGTCGAAGTTCTCGAGTGACGTTGTCGGCCTTGGGTTCGGCGCCGGTAGATCTTGGCGATTCCATGTCGAAGGCCCGAGGAAGATCATGTCGACGGTCTAGTCGTCTTCAGTCCGGGTTGAAGAGCATGAGGTTCCGACACCACCGGGTCCGGGTTGAAGTTCTTGACGTGGCCGCTCTTGGTGCAAACGTGATCTTGTGGGGGTTGTGGATCGCCTCGGTGTATCGTCATCGGATCGGTCTTCGAAACCGGGATGGAGAACTCCGTAGTCCAAGTAGAAGAACTTGTCGATGATCCGGTGGTACTCCGTGGTGCTTTGGGTTTGGGTTCAACCGCCGGTACCGGAACATCAAATAGCATCAGACTTGGCATATGACAGACAAACCGCAAATAGATGCAGGAGGACAGAGTTGCGCTGGGCCGCACGAATCGAAGGCGCAGCGGCTGAGGAACAAAAGGGACGTTGGGAGGCCGTGCACGATGCTGGGAGGGGGGACAAGGCCCTGGCTGCAGGGTCGGAGACGGGGCGTGGGCTGAACATGGCGAGGTGGTACATGGCGGTGCAGGCCGAGCCATCCGAGGCTGCAGACGATGCGTGGAGCAGGGGCCACGGGCACCGGAAGGAGGCGACGGTCGGCGACCGCAGGTGGCGCTGGGGAACCTGGTAGAGGACAGCAAGCTTGGCGGCTCGCCGGGAGGTGCGGGGTGGAGCTCTGTGGCGGCCGGGGCGAGGCGGAGGTTGCAGCGGCGGCCCGACGGGGAAGGGCGCGATGCGGAGGCCCTGGGCGGCGGGGCTTGCCCGGGCGGGAGGCGGAGGATGGGAGGAAGGTGGCTGGCGACGGGGGCGGCGGCCGGTGCAGACACAGGAGGCGGCCGGGTCAAGGCAGACGGCGTGACGGGCCCGAGGAGCCCAGCGCCGCGGGGAGGCGGGGAAGGAGGAACGAGGGCGGCGCTAGGCGCGGGGAGGCGGATGGCGGCAAGGTGCGAAGGAAGGCGGGGAAGCGGCTCGCCGAAGGAGATGGGGAGCTCGGGAGCGGCGGTGGCTCCAGGCGGCCTTGCGCTCCTGGCGGCGGCGGAGGAGCTCGGGCGGGAGAGAGAGCAAGGCGGCAGGGTCCTGTCGGGGATGGGAGGAGAGGAGCGGGTGTTGGGGATAGGTGGTAGGAGGGAGACAGGAGAGAGAGGAGGGTCTCTCCCACGTGGGCCCGAGGGAGGAAGGTGGCGTGGGGATGGGTGCAGGGGCTGGCGACGGGATCGATGTGGTCGGGCTGGGGTTTGCACGGGGTGGGGCGAGAGTGGTTGGTGGGGGAAAAAGAGGCGGGCCAGGGGTGGTGGGACTAGGGTGGCAGGTGTGGGCTGGCTGGGGGCTGGAGCGTGACAGCGGCAGGTGGGTTGGTCGGTGGAAAAGGTGGGCAGGGGAGAGGGAGTGGATGGGGTAGGTGGCTGAGTAGATTAAGGTTAGGGTAGGGGCGTTGGGATTAGCTGGTTTTGTTTATTGGGGGTGTCCGGCTAGGTCGGTTCGGCCCGGTTCGCCTGCCCCCTAAAAATAATATAATTATTTTTATTTAACACAACAAGACTTTTAGAATCTATTGTTAGACGAAGCAAAATAATTCGGAGATCCGGGTTTTTAATTTGAAATAAAGACGGGGTGTTTAGAAAACAAAACCAGGATTTTTTGAAAACAGTTTTTAAACAAACCATGCAAGATGATGACGATGCTCAAATGCAATGTGTCATGATGACATGAGCATGCGGTGATGATGATGCAATGCACAAAAACACAGCGATTTTCTAGTAGTGATTTATCAGGGTGCTATAGGTGCCAAGCCTTCACGTCCACCGGCTTCTTCATTTTCTGCCTTCTTCCTCTTCCCCGGTGCCAATTTTCTTAGCTTCACGTACTCTACATCACCAGGACAATGGGCACCAGAATCGTGTCCAACATCATCTTTCCACTCTTTTTTAATTTCTTCGGGCAACAAAATGACATCTTTCCACTTGTTTTTAATTTCTTCGGGCAGCAAAATGACTGACCCGGCAGTCATGTTTCTAACCTTGCGGCCCTTCCTGTCAAAGAAACAAGACTATTGCATAACTGCCCAATATCTACAGAGTAAATGAAACAAAAATTACAATTTAGCACAAACATGCGAACCCCAAGAGACCTTTGCTTACTAGGAGCTAATTGGGTTCGAGCAACCACCCTATCCAAGAATAGAAGGGCGACTCCTAGTTGCAGCAGCTTCCACAACCAGTACATCACATTTCAGCTCAAACATGGCAGCCGAAGCATACCTTTTCATCAACCCAATTAGCTGACTGTCACACGTTATAGGAACCATGATGCCACGTTCATCCATGAAGCTAAACTTTGGAGTCTGCTTCGGCCATAATTCAACATGATTACGCATAGCAGCAACCATACCAGATATAGTGCAGATCTGCACATGCGCTTCTTCCATCGTGAAACAATGGTGTCCATACCTCTTGCCCTTAGAGTCGTACCTGTAGAGGACTACCGTAACCAGGTAAGGGGGGTCCGTGTAGATCCCACTTGACAGAAAACTGTGGACAAAATATGTTTGTTAGTGTTAGGCTAACAAACAATTTGAGGTTCAGTAGCCAGCTAGCAGTTGTAATTAGTGCGAATAGCAAAGAGAAGGGTAGCTCACCTGCTTGTAGACAAAACTTCTTCTTTCTTCATAGTAGGATCTGCCATGCTCCGAGCTGCTCGGCTCATCGACGGCAGAGGCGGCCTAGAGCCTCGCAACGGCAGCTACGGCATGCACCATTGGAGCTCAGGATCAGCGACTGGGCGTAGCAACTGGGCGCAACAACTTGGCGCCGGAAGTCAAATGTCCGAAGGGATCGTCCTGCCTGGAGGGTGGATTCCGAAGCCGCCGGTGCTAGGAGAACGCTGGGAATGGATTTGTGAAATTGGTCAACGCATCCAATCCACTTAGTTGCTCGATTTTCCTAAGAGGTTGCCGCGTTGGCGCTCGCGTCACGGACAGATGACCGACATGAAGGTCCCGACCGTCTACTTCACGGGGCAGTTTCACGACATGTTTGGATTGGCAGGGGTGAGATGAGTTTGCCTCGAAATGGCCCCTCTCAGTAGTTGGCGGCCCAACTTTTTGAAACGTGGTAATTTCAGGAAACTTAGGTACCGCCATGCGCTGGCCTACGAACTTTGGTACCGCAGACGAACAAGCCCCTATATAGTTGGTCATTAAAGTGTTTGTCTCCACTTCACGACCCCTGGTTTCTTTGGGTTGTTGGAAATCTCGTATCTTTGACTTTAATGTTGTGATTCCCATCATCAAACGTCATTATCTGTGTAGGGAAAAATAGAAAGAAAGGATTGCATACCCCTTTGATCATTAGGCATTAGTGGCAGGGTTTAGAGAGATATTTCATAAAAATATGAACAATATCCAGTTTAAATGTGGATGTAAATGGCTATATTTCATAGCCATCAACCTCCCCAAACATAAACTTGTTCGTCCTCGAGCAAGAAAACCAAAATAAAAAAGGAACCCAGCATTTAAACTGAAATAACGAGATGATGATCTTACTCATGATTGGTAGTCTCAAGTTTCCTCCACTTTATTAATCTGAAAAACTTCAGCATTGATAGAGTAACGTCAATCAAATCATAAAAGTTTTTATGCATCCTTATAGTGTAGCAAAATTATTGTTAACATGGATGATTCAATTAAGTAAACTTTATTCCATGTCATGTAATCAACTGATAGGCTTGCCTTTGAACAATAAAGTATAATCATGTAAAATTGAGAGTGTGAGAGTTTGTCATGAAGAACATATACACTAGAGTATCTCAATTCTCCCACATTAATAAGTCAAGCCTTTTCAAGCACTACTTTTCTATTCGTTGTCCTTCAATAATTTCATTTCTTAAGTAATTGAGAGCATGCCAATTTTTTAATTAGTTTATCGGGCTGTGATGGACACTCGTGGCATCACCAAGGTTTTTGTTCCATTTACACAATGATTACTCGTGTCAGCCAGATGAGTGATTCCATCATGAACACAGCTACCCGAGATTGCCTAGAATCTTACCCATTATAGCATTGCTGCTACATATGTTTAATCAAATCATAGCTGAAATCTAGGAGTTTCCTCCATGAAGATCGTTTGTAGGCTAGCGGAGTTGTTGGCATCCCATGAAGTTTGACACGCATAAAGCTATATCATTCTTATGATTCACAAGTAAAACTTTGCCATGCTCACAAAAATCGCTAAACATTAATTCAATTGAACAAATACTTTTAAAGAGAGCTATCAAGTCAATCATTATTTTCTGCGGTGCTGAGTGTCTCTAGAAATAGGCCTTCAAGACTAAACACTACAACACCCAAGCCTTTAATTGTGAGACTTTTTATTATTAACATTGTTTAGCAAATTTTTAGGCAAGACTTGGTTAACTACAAGTGCTGGAACAAAACGTACCGAACTAAATACCCATGCAAACAAGATTTTACTACAATATAAAGACTCACACCACCAATATAATATCTTAACTTTTACTACTAACTGGCATGGGTTTCTCAAACATCAAAAGTGGGGAGTCTTAAGACATACCTCTCATGATTGGTTCCACTTCTCTTTCCTTTTGATTTGCTTCTTAGGAACTCGAAGTCGATCACTCTCCTGCACATATGTAAAAGCCACAAGGAGAATAGGAAGAGGGAAAATAAAGATAAATGGAAAATCTTTTTGTTGTTTTTAAGAGATGGAATTAAAGAATAGAAAATTGGAGGCAAAGCTCGGCTAGACAATCTTGAAAACAAATAGAAATAATTTAAGATAAAGTGTTGGGGAAAACAACACGAGAGCTTATAAACTCCAATTAAAAACATAACCTCGAAATAAATAAAAGCAAATGAACGCCAAATAAAAATAATGAGGAAACTTCCCCAAGATTAGGCTTTTGCAAGCCCTTCAAATCAATGTGGTGGCGAGAAAAAGTCATTGTTGGGGATATGCTATATGGGTATCCTCATAGCATGTCACCAATCCGCCTAACCCGGGTGGCCCATAGTTGGTAGCAAGGCCTATGGCCTGATGGGCGGCCCAGTTAGATGGATCTTGAAGGGAGGACCATGCCGGATAAAGGAAGGCTACGCAGGAGTCACCGACATACTCGGAGCCTTGGACAAGACACGGAAGACTAGTTCGTGTAGGTGTATGACTCTTTACCTTGTCCGACATGGATCTTTACCTGTAAACCCTAGGTCTTGGCGCCTTTATAAGCAGGCCTACGGTTGCCTTTAGGGCAGAAGAACAATAGATTGCAGCGTACAACACGCAACACCTCGCACAACGAACCTATCTCTGTAACTTGGCGTATTGCTATTATAGTGATTTATAGCAGGAGTAGAGTTTCGCCACCATTGTGGGACTTGAACCTGGGTAAGCTGCGTTACCTCGTACCCACCAACTCTCCACCTTACCCCACATCTCTAAACACGCACTGTGAGGACCCCTCCATGGCATACTCGTCGGCAATACCACGATAGTTGGCGCCTACCATGGGGCAAGAGGCGCTTCGAGCTCTACACTGGGCGAGGTCCAATCTCTTCGCGGGAATCGGCGACACCGTAGCCATCGGTCGTGTTCTCTTCTCCGGAAACGTCCCGATCGTCCCTCTAGATGAGTTCTGGGTGCCGGAAAAGATGAACCCCATGCACTGCTCCGTCATCCCCTTCAGAGACATCCACATCTTCATCGGCAAAACTGACTCGGGTCCTAGCTCCCAGGAAGTCAGAAACTCATCAAGCCCCACACGGACCGCCTATGAGCAGGACATGTTCGCGAAAGGATCTAGGCCATACCTCTCTTTGGAGTGTGGTGGCTCGGATCAGGAAATTTCAAGGCCCACCCAAACCACCCCTATGTAGGATATAAAGGTGGAAGGACCGTGCAAATCTTCTTGTCTTCCCCGAGTGTTAGAGATGCGCAGGTCTCACTTTGTCGGTGTCGTCACCATCTTCGATCTAGATAGATGGGTTCAAAGAGACGGGGAACCTCCCCACGAATACCTTGCGAGATGGATGAGGGTGAGGGAAACCCTAGAGGGCGACCGCGCCGACGAGCTCGTGTACCACTTCGTGGAAGGGCGCACGCCTAGAACACTTCTCCGGCATACCCCCCGAAGACGGCATGCCGAAGGCCCTCTCACCCTTCGTGAGATGGTGGCCATCATCAACGAATATGCGGCTGCCAATGAAGAGGAAATGGCGGCAATCCCCGTCGTAACCGGAGAAGGAAACAATAACAACGGCCCGCCTCCATCACCCTCCATGTCCGCCATCGCCAACACCGAAGCTAACTCCGACTCCATCCTCTATGCGCATAACGTCGACATCAGTATGGATGCTGGCGGCTCGGATGCTAACTCGGAGGAATATGATGCTGTTATGATGGAGATCGAGGAGGAGATCGAGAAGGAGGAGCGCGCCGAGAATACCAACACCTCCCACCAGGTGCTAGTCGCCATTGGGAGCATGGTGGAAGAAGACGGACAGGAACGGGAACGTGAGAGAGCTCCGCCCACGCCAGCGGTCACAAGAGCAGCAGTAGCTAAAAAAGCCGCCGAGCCTCCAGCTCCCGCCAGCCACCGACGCAGGAACTTACCACGACCCCTAATACGGCCCGACAATCAAATCAGCCGCCAATGCCACTGTCAATGTCTGCAGCTGGCAACCCACTAGCCACTCCTGCCGACAAATCAATCTACAACGCACTTCTCGTCGAATCAATCATCGTCGCCCATATCAAGAGCGTTATGGAGCTTGATGAGAAACGTGCGGGAATCTTGGTGGAGGCCGAGTGCATCATGGAGCAAGGCACTAAGCTAGACGAAGACATGGCCAAGGCGTAGCAATCCATCAAGGTGACAAGAGCTATGGAGGCCGAATACAAGAAATTGATGTTAAAACATAAGGCAAAGAAGGTACCAGCTCACGTCGTCCAAGATCCCGGTGTTCGGCGAGGCTTGGGATTTGACAGGTCTAAGTCGACAAAAGCCATCCCTTACATAGATTCAGAGGGAAAGCAGGTCATGCCAACTCCTACTCTCAACATCGCCATCGCCAAGACCCTCCTGGAGTAGGACAGGTTGCCAGAAGAAGTTGCTCAGGTGTACGACCTCGTCGCTAAGGCATGCAAGAAACAGGAAAAGGCCGCCTCGCAGAGGCTTGAGTCCAACCCGGAGCTGTGCCAATCAACCCTGAACAGCCGCAAAAGGCCAAAGTCTCCTTGTGACGAAGGATCGCTGTCAACACCCGGATTTTTAATCCCAGATGCCTGTTATGCCATACATCGCAATCCCAGAATTACCATTTTTGTGAGACATAACAGATTGGATATCCCAGTACATCATCCATTACAAACCATAATAAGGCCTTACACGAATAAAGGATCTCATGATCTAGTCTTAATACAACAAGCAGCGGAATTAATAATAAGCGTAGCAGTGGGGTCCATCTTCAGTGTCACAGGCAATGCTGACGATGGGATATAGTCCTAGTTATCATAGTTGTCCTTCTATCCTTCATCTTGGTAGTCCTCTTCATAGTCTGGCCATGAGAATAGCCAGGGACAAAAGCCATGGGTACTGTTCAAGTACTCGCAAACTATCACTAACAAGTAAGGTAGTTCTAGTAGGAATACTAACTCTAAATTTATTTGTAAAGTGAAGTTTGAAACCTAAGCTGAGTTCAGAGACAAAGAAAGATAAAAATAAAGTTCTAGAATCACTTAAGTTGGGAAGCTAGTTTCATAGTCACAACCCTGTTGTGGCCAAGTCAAGATTCATCATTCATTTCATAAGTCATTTTGAAAACATCTAACGACGGAACAGTATGGCCACTCCAACTGTCCATAACCGCGGACGCGGATATTCGAACAGTTTGACACTCTGCAGAGGTGGTACACTTTCACCACAAGATTCGATACATCTGTTAGGGATAACCCTGAATCATCATACTTAGTATGCAGATAATCAAAACAAAACCTTTTAATTAGACACCCTAGTATAACCACCTCTCCTATGAGCTTGGCCTCCCAGCCATGATCATCTGTCATCCTGGGCACTTCATAGGTGGACAACATTGAGAGGTAGCATCAGCCCATACCTCTCCCGTGAGGGAACTAATACTAATGCAAATAAACTTCCGGCTAAGCCTTACCCAACTCAGGTAATGTGGTTGTACGGAAAATTTGGAATGGTATCGCATCCGAACCCAACCATCAGTTTTTATAAAAGGGCTAAGGCTCATGCGTCAAAAATTTCATGATCATCAACCATTTGTGTTTCTCAACACATGTCAAAATATCTCAATAGAATGACTAATCATTCCAAGGTTTTCACAAGTCATTTTCACCAAGTATTCCCATCCAAAGTGATCAAGTTTTGGATTAGCTCTAAACTACTAAGTTAAGAGTGTTCACTAAGGTCGGGTACAAATCTCAATTTCATGCCATAGAATGACATCTAAGGCTAACTAGATAGGCCAAGTTTTATACTTTTTATGCTATCTATAAACAAAGAAAAGAACTTTGGTAAAGTAACAGAAAAATGTAAAGCTTGTAAGTAAAACTTGGGTTTGGTATAAATCAAAAATGTATAACTAAAGAATGCTTAAAGCATTTTCTTAAGTTAAGGGGGAAAGTATGAACTTTCTTAGTTCTAGCTTATATTGTTAATGATGGATTGCCTTGTGTAGTGCAGTGGTTGAAATTATCTTCCTCCTCCTCTTGGTAGAACTCCTCCTCCTCGTAAGCTTGGTCGGTATTACCGTCTATAAATACATACAGGAATACAAAATCACCAAACAATACTTAACTAGTCTACTTAGCGCACTAAGGCACACTTTTGATGATCTATTATCATCACAAACATCACAAGGTTTAATGACTAGTTTCATTTATTTTATTTGAGAAAAGTAATTGTACTCACTGATATTAACTAAGATTTAATATTCTCCAATTAAAATATGGGATCATGTGGACACATGTCATCACCACATATTACAATATATGGGAATGTGATTTAAAGGTTGGATCACATTTTAATAAGTTTAAGTTTAATAATTAATTTATTTAAAGTGACTAGAAATCCCTATATAGCATTATTTTGGTACTAGTCCAAAGTCATTGCATGCAAACCTTAATATTATTTCATTCAGATAGGTATGTTCAAATTTGCCTTTTGAGAGTTGGAATCAACTCAAAATCTATTATGGTTGATTTTAGAAAAATGTTTGAATGTGAAAAAGATTCTGTCTTGTTATTTTAGCTAGGAGACATATCTAACTCTAAATGATTTAAATCCAACGGGCTTGGATATTGATTTAAAGTACCTTTCCAACAAAATTGGAATCACTCAATTTGGATTTGTAAAACTCTCTGAATTGAATTTTAAACTAAGGGACAAATTCTAGTTTAAGTCTAAGAAGAAAAACATAAATTTGAATCACAGGGCCAGCGCGGGAAACTAATTGGGCCAGCCTAGTGACACTCCGCTACGCTGAGGACTGCTGACAGGGGGTCCCGCTTGTGAGTGGCTCATTAAGACGTGAAGCGGTACGGAGCATTATGGACCATAGGATAAGAACGAGATCAACGGCTCACAATCGTCGTCGACGACGAACACGTCGCCGGCGAGACGGAAACCTAGCTACGCGGCGGGGGTGTTGTGGGAGCGTACCAGGGCTCCAGCGAGTGCGGTGAGGCGGGCAAACGAACGAGTCGACGACGACAAGCTCAGGCGAAGTCACGGCAGAGGCTGGGATGGACGAAATCAACGACAGCGTCTCCTCCTCTGCTACGGCTACCTCCGGTGAAATTCCGGCGGCTGGCAGCTCGAGCGGCGCCGGCGAGTGGTGGGGAAGGACTGGTGGAGAGAGGGGAGTGTGAGAGTGTGAGGAATTCGTGGTGGGGAGGCTTGCTTATATAGGCGCGGCGAGGCGGCAGAGAAGCATGGGCGGAGCTCGTCGGTAACAATGGCACAGGGGCTATCAGCGTGGGCGAGGTAGGCGGACGGTGGGCGGTTCCCTGGCGGTCAGCTAGGACGTAATGGTGGTGATAGGGGCGGTGGCTAACGGTTGGGCGCGTCGTGCGCTCTGGGAGGCAGAGGTGGTGCTCGACGTGGTTCCCGGCGACTGTGGGTCGTGCAGCGGTGCATGGCTGTGTCTGGCGGGGTGAGGTGGTCATGGCGGAGCAACGCATGCGATCTGTGGTCGAGGTGCAATCTGTGGCATGCTGGCGGTGAAGGCGCTCTAGCGTGCTCTAGCGCGGCGCAGAGACTCAGTGTGGCGCTGCTCTGGGGTGGTCCAGGGGCTAGCAGGGGTCGTGGGGTGGACCGTGGATGGTGGTGAGGTCACGCCTCCCTTCCTGGAGCGGTGGATAGGGGCTGGCAGTCTACTGCGAGCTGCGCATGGTAGACCGGCAAGCATGGCCTCGGGGTGTCTTGGTACTAGTGCTAGGGACTAGGCGATGGGTTGCTTTCGGCTTGGTTAGATCAAAGACGGGCAGAGGGAGTAAATGGGGTGCAAATGCGTGGCAAACCCCTGTAGAAACAGTGAGTCTAATCTAGAGTGTGATCAGTGCCTGCCAAGTGTTTGACAAAATGGTTGAAAGAATTCAAGTTTGGAATTTGGAAATGAAATTTTGTGGAGTTGTTTGTCACATGCTTAAGCATCTCTGGTTGATTGGGAATGTTAAATTGAGTTCATTTGAATGGTTTTTGAAAAGTGTGATCTAGATACATACACTTGGCTCTATTTTCAAATGTCATTTAAATTTAGAGTTTGAATGTTTTTGGAAGATCACAAAGTGGGCCTTGGCACATCACTACTTGTACTAGAAAGGGGTGCAAAGATCCACAATTGTCTCTGTTGGAAATTGAGTGCTAGGAACACCCAAAGTGGGCTAGTTGATTAAAATGGCAAAAGTGACCATTTGCCTTATTTAATTCTTTTTGATTTCTTTTTCTTTGGGATTTGCTTGGGGATGATCTAGATGATGTGTAGTTCACCTTAGAGTCATTTTACAACCAATAGATCACTCAACCATGGCAATTCAAATCAATTCCTATTTAATGCAACACACATATGCATGCTTAAATATTTAAATGAGAAAAAGATTTTGCTAACCCTAAATTGGATGATTTGGATCTTGATTAACCTTGTATTATAGTTTTGGGATGTTACAAACCTTCCCCCTTAAACAAAATCTCGCCCCGAGATTTAAGAAAGAAAACTAGGAACTAAAGAGATCTGGAAACTCTGTCCTAATGTAATCTTCTCGCTCCCAAGTGGCTTCTTATTCGGTATGGTTGCTCCATTGAATCTTGAGAAATTTGATACTCTGGGTCTTGGTGGTTCTGTAAGCTTCTTCCAAGATACAGATGGGTACTTCTCGATATGTTAGATCCTTGTTGATATCAACGTCTCAGTGATCGATGTTCTTGAAAACTTCGGTCTTCTCCGACACTTCTAGGCATTTGCGAAGTAACGAGATATGGAACACATCATGGATGGCTAACATCTCCTCGGGCAGTTCCATTTGATAAGATACTTCTCCTCGATGGTTTAGAATCTTGAATGGTCCAATGTATCTGGGGGCTAAATTTCCTTTTAGACTAAAACGTTGGGTTCCCTTCAATGGCGACACTTTGAGATACACGAAATCTCCAACATTGAAAGTCAGGTCTCTCCTTCTTTTGTCAGCATAACTCTTCTGCCTAGATTGGGCGGTCTTGAGGTGCTCACGTACTTTTTGAACCTTCTCTTCGGTTTCTCGTAGGATGTCGGGTCCAAAAATCGTACTCTCTCCTACTTGCGACCAATTCAAAGGGGTACGGCACTTTCTTCCGTATAAGAACTCAAATGGGGCCATTTGCAAACTGGCTTGATAACTATTGTTGTATGAGAATTCTGCGAAAGGCAGACAGTCTTCCCATTTTGATCCATACTCGAACACACAAGCTCTCAACATATCTTCTAGGATTTGGTTGACTCTTTCAGTCTGTCCATAAGTCAGCGGGTGATAAGCTGTGCTGAAATTAAACTTGGTTCCTAATCCTTCTTGGACTTTCTGCCAAAATCTCGAGGTAAATTGGGTTCCTCGATCCGATACTATGGTCTTGGGGGTTCCATGCAAACTGACGATTCTAGCAATGTACAACTCTGCTAGCTTTGGTAGGTTGTCTTGATAGGTATAAAGTGGGCTACCTTGGGCAGTCTATCAACGATGACCCAGATTGAGTCATTTCCCCTACTAGATGTAGGCAAACCGATCATAAAGTCCATTCCGACAGAATCCCATTTCCATTCCGGAATCTGCAATGGTTGCAAAAGTCCTGCGGGTCTCTGATGTTCCGCTTTGACTCTCTGATAGATATCACACTTGGCGATGTAGCTTCCGATTTATCTCTTCATCTTGTGCCACCAAAATTGCTCCTTCAAATCCTGATACATCTTTGTTCCTCCGGGGTGGATAGAATAAAGAGTATCATGAGCTTCTTGCATGATAACTTGTTTCAGTTCTGAATCTGCTGGCACACAGATACATCCTTTGTACCACAAAACTCCTTCTTCGTCTTCAGTAAATCCAAGTACCTTTCATGTACCAATACGACACTTGATTCTGTCGATACTTTCATTTCCCTTCTAGGCTTCCTTGATTTGACTGATCAACGTGGGTTGAAGTTCAATGCTAGCTAAGAATCCCATGCTAACTAGCTTAGTTCTAAACTACTCCAACTCCTCATACAAACTTGGTTGCTTATCCTTTATCATGGTGTTTAACCTACACGGTAATCTGCTAAGAGCATCCGCTACCACATTGGCTTTGCCAGGGTGATAGTGAATGTCAAGGTCATAATCCTTGATTAACTCTATCCATCTCCTTTGCCTCATATTTAGCTCCTTTTGAGTGAAAATATACTTCAAAGTTTTGTGATCTAAGTAAATCTCATAGCGATTACCCATAAGGTAATGACGCCATGTCTTCAATGCTAGAACTACAGCTGCTAACTCAAGATCATGGATAGGATAGTTCTGCTCATGCTGGTTCAGTTGTCTAGACATATATGCAATGACTTTGCCTTGTTACATCAATACACATCCGAGACCAATCTTGGATGCATCACAATACACGCCAAACGGCTTCTTGATATCTGGCATAATCAATATTGGAGCTGAAAACAATCTCTTCTTGAGCTCTTGGAAACTTGCTTCACATTTGTCGGTCCATTCAAAGTTCTTGTCCCTCTTCAATAATTGGGTCATGGGCCTTGCGATGCTCGAAAATCGTTCCATGAATTTGCGGTAATATCCCGCTAATCCGAGAAATGCACGGACGTGGGTTTGAGTGGTTGGGGCTTCACATTCTTCAACATCTTTGATCTTTGCTGGATCAACAGCGACTCCTCCGGCTGACACAATATGTCCTAGGAATCCTACTTCCTTCTGCCAAAACTCACATTTGCTGAACTTGGCATACAATCGATGCTCTCTTAGGGTTTTAAGGATGATTCTTAGATGTTTCTCATGCTCTTCTTCTAACTTGGTGTAGATAAGAATATCGTCGATAAAAACAACGACAAACTTATCCAGAAAATTCATCAAGATCTTATTCATGAGATTCATGAAATAAGCGTAATCCAAAAGACATGACCGTATACTCGTATAATCTATAACGGGTAGTAAACACGGTCTTTGGAATATCCGTTGCACGAATCTTAAGTTGGTGATAACCAGTCCTAAGATCGATCTTAGAGAACACTCTAGCACCAATCAATTGATCAAATAGGTCCTCGATCTTTGGCAGTGGGTACTTGTTTTTGATGGTGACTCCATTCAGCTTCCGGTAATCTATGCACAAATGGTTGCCTCCATCTTTCTTGTCGACAAACAACACTGGTGATCTCCATGGTGATGTGCTTGGTTGAATCAAGCATGTGGCTAACATAGCATCCAATTGCTTCTTCAGCTCCACTAACTATGAGGGGTTCATACTATAGGGTCTCTGAGCTATGGGTCCAGTTCCGGGGATTAGTTCAATAATGAACTCAATATCCCGACTAGGGGGAATACCGGGCAATTCATCTGGGAATACGTTGGGTATTCACAGACTACTCTGACTTGGTCAATGGTGGGTAGGGCTAAACTCTTGTTGCACTTGAATTGACGAGGTAAGGTTTCAGATATATTCTCCACTGATACTCTAGAGCTACTGGTCATGGTGATGCCTTTGTTAGCACAGTCTATCAATCCCTTATGCTTTGACATCCAATCCATTCCTAGTACTACTTCCAAACCTTTGGTTCCAAGTAATATTAGACTGGCATAAAAATCTATCCCATGTATTCTGATAGGCATAGCTTTGCAAATTTTTCTAGCTTTTGTAGTTTAACCGGGGATTTGAACTATCATGACATGCTTTAAGTTGGTTGGGTGAATCATACTAGTGCATGCAAATTCTTCGGTGACAAATGAGTGCGATGCTCCAGAATCAAACAACACTCTTGCTAAAACTGAGTTGACAGAAAACATACCTAGCACGACATCTGACGCTTCCTGGGCTTCTTTGGCGTTCATGTGGAAGAGACGGCCGTTGCGGTCTTCCTGGCTGAACACGATGTTGCTGCTGAGCTGGGGTATTCACATTGGCAGTGGCGGAAATCTTCTTGGGACACTCGTTGGAGTAGTGACCCTTCACTCCACACTCAAAACAAGTAATCTGAGACCTGTCTTTGGCTGCAATAGGCACAACATTGCTTCCAGTTCTGGGTGCAGTATTGTTGTTGTTGTTGTTGTTGTTTTTGGACTTGGGTGGCGCACGGTTGAAGTTGTTGGAGTTGTCGGCGTTGTTGTTGTTGTTGTGATTTCCATCGGACTTCACATTTCCTCTGCTACGGTTGGGGTAGGTTGGACGGGACATTGGGGGTCGATTGTTCCTTGGGGCATATCCTACAGACGGGTTGGGGCGATACTTCTGATCATGGTTGGATCCACTCTAGTGCATCATTCTACGCTTGCGGTTGTCATTGGCTTGGTTTATCTTCCCTTCCATCTGGATGGCAGAGTTGACTAGCTCTTCAAGATCATCAAAACAGATATTGATTAACACTGTTTGCATCTCATCATGCAATCCATTCAGGAATCTCTCCTTCTTCTTGGCTTCAGTATTTATCTCATCCGATGCATACCTAGCAAGTGACAGGAATCTGTCACAATACTCTACTACAGTCATTCTGCCCTGCTTTAATTCTCTGAATTCATCTCTCATCCGAGTGACCAAACCTTGCGGCACGTGGGTGTGGCTGAACTTGGTCTTGAAATCTTCCCATGTCATCACTTGACCGTGGTTCATTGTGCGGGTGCTGTTCCACCATGCTCTTGCATCTACTGCCAGATAGTGAGTGGCAAACAGAACTTGCTCATTGGGATCAAATCTAGCAACTTCTAGGTTATTCTCCATGGTCTGTAACCAATCATCTGCATCTAGTGGGTTTTCTGAATGCCTGAAGATAGGGGGATTGGTATTCTGGGAGTTTTTAAGCTTGGATCCTGGATGATCCTGATTTCCATGGCCTTGATTGTTTTGGGCCATCTGGGCAATCTGCTCCAGAGTTGCTAGGTTGGCTTGGCGCTCTGCCCTACTAGCTTCACGGTCTAGAACTAGCATCTCCATAATCTGTAGCATCGGGTCCTGCGATGAGCTGCTCCCTCCAGGGCTTCCACGAGTCATCTGAAGATTGAGATAGATAAAGGGGTAAGAGGGAAAGTTCTAAGGTTCATGATTTTGTTTTCAAAGCTAAAACTTTGAGTTTGACTCAGGTTTTGCAACTAACTTCTTTTAATTCATTCAAGCAAGCACACGATACAAACACACACACACCGCACCATCAAAGGAAAACATATGGTTTTAAGAACCATTCTGTGAGCTACGATACAATGAGACCGATACATCTCACTACTACGATAGTGCTCTAGTGCATCTACTCATCATCGATGAAGTCGGAGTCATCATCGTCGGTGTAGAAGTCCATGGCATCCTCCTCCTTATAGTCATCATCATTGCTAAGGTAGGAGTCAATATCCCCTTGGATGGCTTCACCTTCCTCCTCTTCTTCCTTTGCTGCAAGCTGACCTTCTTGCTCCTTGATGGTCTTCTCGAGTTCGGCCACCTTCTTGCAAAGAGGGTTGATGGTGCGATCCTTCTTTGCATGTTGACGACGAAGTGATTGACGATCCTTGACAAGAAGTGAGAAAGTCTGGGCCTTCTGGGCGGCAATGGCGAGGTTGTGGTTGGCGAACTCTCTAGCAT
The DNA here is from genome assembly GCA_910589775.1 of Avena eriantha. NCBI lineage: Eukaryota > Viridiplantae > Streptophyta > Magnoliopsida > Poales > Poaceae > Avena > Avena eriantha. Next base: position 240,654,416 of record OU342740.1, read on the forward strand.
TGTCCAATTCTTTCTGTCTGTCGTATAGTAGGAAGTCAACGTTCTCCACTTGATGCTTCAACTCCGGGTGACTTGGCATCTCCAATGGCATTCCCACAGAATCACACCTTGCATAGTGAGAAAAGCGGGTTCCTTGGATCAGGTTGACATTCTATGCGCAAAGGAGAGCGAGAGCTTCATGCATTGCCCTACATAATCCATCTAGCCAGTTGTTCTCTCACGGAGAACTGAATCCTCCCGGACGTGGGTGCCTCTATCTTGCCTCGAAGATCAGCAGTTACTAGCCATTGTAAATCTCCTCCCGGGGGTCCAGGAAGTTGAGCTCCAAGGAATTCCGGATGCGGACGCTCCAAGTACTCAGATAGTTCATCAAGATCCCTCTCGAAGATCAGTTGGCCTCCGTTGCCCAACTGGTAGAACTTGCTGTACTGAGCTTCCATCTATAAGAATTTAGGATGCGAAAGTTAGTGAAGTGATCAAGTGTGTCAAGATTTTATGTAGTAATGTAAGAATTTGGAGGAACATGTATTTTTTTGAGAGAAAGAATCCCAAGGATAAGAGGGGAAATATGTTTTCATAAATACTCACTTCTTTGGTTTTGAAACTAAGTTTTTGTTCGGACATCCATTCTAACTAGGGTCTCCTATGGTCAGGATGGCTCTGATACCAACTTGTCAACACCCAGATTTTTAATCCCAGATACCTGTTATGCCATACATCGCAATCCTAGGATTACCATTTTTGCGAGACATAACAGATGGGATATCACAATACATCATCCATTACAAACCATAATAAGGTCTTACACGAATAAAGGATCTCATGATCCAGTCTCAATACAATAAGAAGCGGAATAAATAATAAGCGTAGTGGTGGGGTCCATCTTTAGTGTCACAGGCAATGTTGATGATGGGAGATAGTCCTAGTTATCATAGTCGTCCTGCTGTCCTTCATCTTGGTAGTCCTCTTCATACTCTAGCCATGAGAATAGCCAGGGACAAAGGCCATGAGTACTCTTCAAGTACTCGCAAACTATCACTAACAAGGAAGGTAGTTCTAGTAGGAATGCTAACTCTAAGTTTATTTGTAAAGTTAAGTTTGAAACCTAAGCTGAGTTCAGAGACAAAGAAAGATAAAAATAAAGTTCTAGAATCACTTAAGTTGGGAAGCTAGTTTCATAGTCACAACCCTGTTGTGGCCAAGTCAAGATTCATCATTCATTTCATAAGTCATTTTGAAAACATCTGACGACAGAACAGTATGGCCACTCCAACTGTCCATAACCGCGGACGCGGCTATTCAAATAGTTTGACACTCTGCAGAGGTGGTACACTTTGACCACAAGATTCGATACATCTATCAGGGATAACCTTGAATCATCATACTTAGTATGCAGATAATCAAACATAACCTTTCAATTACACACCCTAGTATAAGCACCTCTCCTATGAGCTTGGCCTCCCATCCATGACCATTTGTCATCCTGGGCACTTCATAGGTGGACAACATTGAGAGGTAGCATCAGCTCAAACCTCTCCCGCGAGGGAACTAATACTAATGCATATAAACTTTAGGTAATGTGGTTGTATGGTAAATTTGGAATGGTATCGCATCCGAACCCAACCATCAGGTTTTATAAAAGTGTTAAGGCTCATGCGTCAACAATATCATCATCATCATCAACCATTTGTGTTTCTCAACACATGTCAAAACATCTCAATAGAATGACTTATCATTCCAAGGTTTTCCCAAGTCATTTTCACCGAGTATTCCCATCTAAAGTGATCAAGTTTTGGATTAGCTCTAAACTACTAAGTTAAAAGTGTTCACTAAGGTAGGGTGCAAATCTAAATTTCATGCCATAGAATGACATCTAAGGCTAACTAGATAGGCCAAGTTTTATACTTTTTATGCTATCTATAAACAAAGCAAAGAACTTTGGCAAAGTAAAAGAAAAGTGTAAAGCTTGTAAGTAAAACTTGGGATGGGTATAAATCAAAAATGTATAACTAAAGCATGCTTAAAGCAATTGCTTAAGTTAAGGGGGCAAGTATGACCTTGCTTAGTTCTATCTTGCATTGTTAATGATGGCTTGCCTTGTGTAGTGTAGTGGTTGAAATTCTCTTCCTCCTCCTCTTGGTAGAACTCCTCCTCCTCGTAAGCTTGGTCGGTATTACCGTCTATAAATACATACGGGAATACACAATCACCAAACAATACTTAACTAATCTACTTAGCGCACTAAGGCACACTTTTGATGATCTAGTATCATCACAAACATCACAAGGTTTAATGACTAGTTTCATTTATTTTATTTGAGAAAAGTAATTTCTACTCATTAAAATTAACTAAGATTTAATACTCTCCAATTAAAATATGGGACCATTTGAACACATGTCATCACCACATATTCCAATATATGGGAATGTGATTTAAAGGTTGGATCACATTTTAACAAGTTTAAGTTTAATAATTAATGATTTAAAGTGACAAGAAATGCCTATATAGCATTATTTTGGTACTAGTACAAAGTCACTGCATGCAAAACTTAATATTATTTCATATTTAGATAGGTATGTTCAAATGTGATTTTTAAGAGTTGAAATCAACTCAAAAGCTATTATGGTTGATTTTAGAAAAAAATTGAATGTGAAAAAGCTTCTGGCTTGTTATTTTATCTAGGAGCGATATCTAACTCTAAATGATTTAAATCTAACGGGCTTGGATAGAGATTTAAAGTACCTTTCCAAAAAAATTGGAATCACTCAATTTGGATTTGTAAAACTCTCTGAATACAATTTTAAACTAAGGGACAAATTCTAGTTTAAGTCTAAAAAGAAAAATCTAAATTTGAATCACAGGGCCAGCGCGGGAAACTAATTGGGCTAGCCCAGTGACACTCTCCTACGCCGAGGACTGCTGAAAGGGGGGTCCCGCCCGTCAGTGGCTCATTAAGACATGACACGGTACGGGGCATTGGGACCGTAGGATTAGAACGAGATCAACGGCTCACGGTCGTCGTCGATGAAAAACACGTCGCCGGTGAGACGGAAACCTAGCTACGCGGCGGGGTGCTATGGGGGCTTACCAGGGCTCTAGTGTGTACGGCGAGGCAGGCAAACGAACGAGTCGACGACGGCAAGCTCAGGTGAAGTCGTGGAAGAGGCTGGGGTGGACGAAATCGACGACAGCATCTCCTCCTCTACTACGGCTACCTCCGGTGAAACTCCAGCGGCTGGCTGCTCAAGCTACTCCGGTGAGTGGTGGGGAAGGACTGGTGGAGAGATGGGAGTGTGAGAGTGTGAGGAATTCGTGCTGGGGAGGCTTGCTTATATAGGCGCGGCGAGGCGGCAGAGAAGCATGGGAAGAGCTCGTCGGTGACGATGGCAGAGGGGGCCATCGGCGTGGGCGAGGTAGGCGGATGATGGGCGGTTCCCTGGCAGTCAGCTAGGACGTAATTGTGGTGATAGGGGTGGTGGATAACGTTCGGGCGCGTCGCGCGCTCTGGGAGACAGAGGTGGTGCTCGACGTGGTTCCCGGCGACTGTGGGTCACGCGGCGGTGTACGGACATGTCTGGCGGGGTGAGGTGGTCAAGGCGGAGCGGCATGCGCAGTCTGTGGTCGAGGCACAATCTGTGGTGTGCTAGCGGTGAAGGCGCTCTGGCGTGCTCTGGAGCGACGCAAAGACTCGGTGCAGCGCTGCTCTCGGTTGGTCCAGGGGCTAGCAGGGGTCATGGGGTGGACCGTGGGCGGCGGTGAGGTCATGCCTCCCTTCCTGGAGCGGCGGAGACGGGCTGGCCGTCTGCTGCAAGCTGCGCATGGTCGACCGGTAAGCATGGCCTCGGGGTGGCTTGGTATTGGAGGTAGGTACTAGGGGATGGGTTGGTTTCGGCTTGGTTAGATCAAGGAGCGACAAAGGGAGTAAATGGGGTGCAAATGGGTGGCAAAACCCTGTAGAAACAATGATTCTAATCTAGAGTGTGATCAGTGCCTGCCAAGTGTTTGACAAAATGGCTGAAAGAATTCAAGTTTTGAATTTTGAAATGATATTTGGTAGAGTTGTTTGTCACATGCTTAAGCATCTCTGGTTGCTTGGGATTGTGAAATTGAGTTCATTTGAATGGTTTTTGAAAAAGAGTGATCTAGATACATACACTTGGTTCCATTTTCAAATGTCATTTAAATTTAGAGTTTGAATGTTTTTGGAAGATCAAAAAGTGGGACTTGGCACATCACTACTTGTACTAGCAAGAGGTGCAAAGATCCACAATTGTCTCTGTTGGAAATTGAGTGCTAGGAACACCCAAAGTGGGCTAGTTGATTAAAATGGCAAAAGTGACCATTTGCCTTATTTAATTCTTTTTGATTTCTTTTTCTTTGGGATTTGCTTGGGGATGATCTAGATGATGTGTAATTCACCTTAGAGTCATTTTACAACCAATAGATCACTCAATCATGGCAATTCAAATCAATTCCTATTTAATGCAACACAAATATGCATGCTTAAATATTTAAATGAGAAAAAGTTTTTGTTAACCCTAAATTGGATGATTTGGATCTTGATTAACCTTGGATTATAGTTTTGGGATGTTACAATTGCACACAGGCTCTACAGAGCGAAGACGGAGGGAGGCACGCAACAGGACTGACGCTATCCCCATATCCTCCAACCACGGAGAAAAGGCTCGTCCTCATCGTTCGCCACCTCCACCACCATCTCGACGTCACAAGGACCCAGATCCGCGCCACCGCACAAGCATGCCACTTCCAAGGCGGTCATAGCCCGGTATCGTTATACGCCATCAGGGTGAACAGCCTCGGCATGCCAGAGAGCGCAGCGGCCACGACAGACACATCAGCATGTCCCACAAGTAACCGCCATGTCCGACAAGCAACCGTGACAGGCGTGAGGATTTGCAGGAGGGGCACAACAAGAGAGCTACCCCACCGCCGCCATCGCTACCTAGCAGCCATCATGGTGGAGGGCATGGCAGATTTCACAGATCACGCCACAACTCCCCTCCCCATGATGGAAAAGGGAAGTAGCCAGAGCCATCTGACACACGATCGCGGCTGGACAAGATCCAAGAATCTCGGGAGCTCCCAACCTTGGGCCACGTTGCTTTGGACCAGTCATATAGGCCACAACCTACCCCAAGGGCCTCCGGATAGACAAGACCATCAAGCCATACAACGGCACCGCCCGGCCAGAAACATGGTTGCAGGACTACAGCGAAGCGATCCACATCGCAGGGGGAAACCCCAATGTCGCCGGCAAGTACTTCCCACTTATGTTGACCGGCACCGCTTGACAATGGATGGACGACTTACCGGAGAAATCAGTAAGCAATTGGTTGGACATGCATGAAGCATTCACCAAGAACTTCGAGGGAACATACAAACTTCCTTATACTGTTGGAGACCTACAATGGTGTGTGTAAGAGAAGGATGAAACCTCCCATTCCTACCTCTCTCGTTGGCTAGATATGAAAAATTCCTGCGCAGGGGTACATGAACAGACCGCTATGGCCGCCTTCATCGATGGTCTAGAAAAGGGTACTCTGCTCTGGCATATGTTGAAACGCAGGCATGACAACAATGACCTCGACCTCAATGTGATGATCAAAATGGCTAGCGAATTTGCCGCTGCTGATGATGACACGTGTGGATCGTTGCCAGCAATAGCAATCCCTACCCAGGCCAGGAAAAACAACAATAACAAGCGGAAAAATCCGCTCGAAGAGAAGCAAGTAGCCGACATGGTCGCCGCAACATTCACTGGTAGAGGCAATGGCGGACAACATGGACATGGGTGGGGAGCTAGCAGTGGCCAGCAGAGGAGTGACACTACACCCTTAGCGCCCCACGTTCTCCAAACGTACGAAGAGTACTGCGATATGCCGTGTTTCGTTCATCTCGACGCCAATGGCAAATCCACCCACACGCATCACTAGTGCAAGTTTGTCAATGATCTCAAGGAGTACCCTGAGTCCGGCTACAAGCAAAGCCAGAAGAACAAACCCCGCGGAAAGGGCAAAGGAAAGAAGAAGGAGGAAGAGCCCAAGGAGTCCAGTGATATAGACGGGGACACGGAACCAAAATCTTCCGACAAGGGAGAGGATAAAGGGAAAAATCCCTTCGAAAAGAAGGCTCCATGTTACCATACCTTCCTTGGCACTCCAACTGTCCTAGCCCAGAAAACCTCTCTGAGGATACTGATGGCTACCCTCCCTCCGGTCCCCTAGTACGTCAGGTGGTTAAAAACAAAACAAACGGACGACTGAATCTAAAGAAATTCTTTTGAGAAGAGCTTGCGCCTTGGAAGTTCCAATTACTTAGGATAGGAAGGATCATCTAGAACTCATCCCAATAGAGAACTAGTATGCCATAGTCATCAACCCTTTGATTGACGGCACGGAGTTCACCAAGTGCCTCGTGGACAGCGGAAGCAGCATCAACATCATGTACCTAGATACACTACACAAGATGAACTTGACGGAGACCCAACTAAGGAAGAGCAACACCGTGTTCCATGGGGTTGTCCCTGGCCGACAAGCAAATTCCCGGGACTGCATCACCCTTCCGGTCGCTTTTGGTGATGTAAGCAATTACTGCCAAGAGCGCATGACCTTTGAAGTGGTGCCTTTCAAGAGCATGTAACATGTCATCTTCGAACGCGACATCTTCCATTCCTTCCTCGCAAAGGCCATGCTTTGTCTACAACAAACTCAAGATTCCCGGACCAAATGGCATCATCACCATTGATGGAAGCTTCACCAAGGCACGGGAGTGCAAGCTCAGCGAAGCCGCCTTCGCCAAAGCAGTCCTCTATGGTGAGGAGTTCAAGGAGATCCAGAACCAGGTCGATGCCTCGGAGATGCCGGCTTCGAAGAAGCAGATCACTGCTGCTAAACCCGCCTTTAAGGCCGCCATCAAGACCAAGCAGGTGGAGCTTGTCGAAGGTGATTCCTCCAAGACCACCGCCATTGGCATGGACCTAGATCCCAAATAGGAAAGCGCGCTCGTTGAGTTCCTTCGTGAGAATAGGGACATCTTTGCCTGGCAACCTGCCGACATGGAAGGTGTACCTAGGGAACTTGCTGAGCACAACTTGAATATTGATCCTAATGCCAAACCGGTGAAACAACCTCTACGACGCTTTGTAGATGAAAGACGAAGGGCTATTGGCAAAGAAATAGCTAGGTTACTTAAGGCTGGCTTTATTCGAGAAGTTATTCACACCCGATGGGTGGCAAATTCTATACTTGTCCCTAAAAAGGAAACCAATGAATTAGGAATATGTGTTGATTACACCGGCTTGAACAAAGCGTGTCCGAAGGATCCGTTTGCTTTGTCTCGCATTAACCAGGTCATTGACTCGACGGTTGGCTCGGAACTTCTGTGTTTTCTCGATGCCTACTCAGGATACCACCAGATCCGGATGCAAAAGTCGGACCTATTGGCCACTTCGTTCACCACACCCTACGTCACGTATTGCTACGTCACGATGCCCTTTGGGTTGAAAAATGCTGGTGCCATGTACTAGCGGACGATGCAACGTTGCATACAGGACCAAATAGGTCGCAACGTACACACTTACATGGACAACTTCGCGGTAATGTCAAAGAAATCAAATGATCTTATCACCGACTTGTAGGAAAACTTCGACAATCTCCGGAAATACAACATGATGTTGAACCCAAAGAAGTGCGTCTTTGGGGTACCATCCGGCAAACTGTTGGGCTTCATCGTTTCGCATCGCGGAATCAAGGTGAACCCGGGGAAAATCATGGCCATCCTCAACATCAAATGCCCGACATGCCTGAAGGACATACAAAGGCTCATAGGCTGCGTTGCAGCGGTAAGCCGGTTCATCAGCTGACTTGGTGAGAAGGCTATGCCACTCTACAAGTTGCTCTAGAAGGCGGACAAATTCACATGGACATACGAAGCTCACAGGTGCTAGTATACATGGCGGCGACCAACCGAGTAATCAACATCGTCATCGTGGTGGAGCGCAAGGAACCAATGCATGAATACAGAGTTCAGCGACCCGTTTACTATGTAAGCGAGGTCTTGGCGGAATCCAAGCAGCGTTACCCGCACTACCAAAAGATAACTTATGGAGTTTTCCTTGCTTCACGTAAGCTTAGGCATTATTTCCAGGAGCACCCCATCATAGTAGTGTGCAAAGCTCCACTGTTCGACATCATCAACAACAACGATGCTACAGGGAGAATGGCAAAGTAGGGCATTGAACTTGCTGCCTTCGCCTACAAGTGACGCAGCGCTATTACATCACAAGCATTGGAGGATTTTCTTGCGGATTGGAAAGAACTGCCAGAAGACACTCCTGTATCAGAGCCAGAGTATTGGGTCATGCACTTTGACGGATCCAAGTTACTCAATGGCTCGAGGGCTGGTGTATTATTGCAATCACCAACAGGAGAGAAGTTGCAATACGTCCTGCAGATCCCACTTCAAGGCTACAAATAACATGGCAGAGTATGAGTCCCTCATTCACGGACTTCGCATAGCCAAATATATTGGCATCAAGCGCACAGTTTGCTGTGGAGATTTCGACTTGGTTGCCCAGCAAGTAGCTGACACCTGGAACACGTGGAACCCTATGATGGCGGCATATCGAGACGAAGTAGACGACATAGCCAAGTGCTTCGACGGCTACGAAGTCACGTACGTCAAAGGGAGGATAACGTGGCGGCAGATCTGCTGTCAAAGCTTGGATCAGCTTGTCGACCAATTCTGCCAGGCGTTTTCCTGGAGCATTTACGGACTCCATCCGTGAAAGGAGCGGACCCCAACAACCCGGATAGAGTGGACTCATTTGTTAACGCAGTAACAGTGACCTCTCCGGCTTGGACAGAGCCGCTCATGGATTATCTACAAGACGAAACTTTGCCCATCGACGAAGTCGAAAGCTGGCAAATAGTATGAAGAGCAAAAGTCTATGTCATCATTGACGGCCAGGTATACAAAAGAATTACCATAGGAGTTTTCCTACGATGCGTCTCCCAGCAGCAAGGTATTGAAATTCTTAGAGAAATACATCTAGGAGATTGCGGGCATCACGCCGCTCCCTGATCATTGGTGGCCAAGGCCTTCCGGCAAGGATTCTACTAGATAACTGCCAAGGCGGACGCCGAAAAGTTGGTACAAACATGCCTTGGGTGTCAGTTTTATGCAAGACAACCAAATGTTCCAGCTGAAGAATTGCGAACAATACGAATAACTTGGCCATTTGCAGTCTGGGGGCTGGACATAGTGGGACCTTTGCAAATAGCACCCTGTGGATTCACACACTTGCTAGTAGCAGTGGGCAAATTCACAAAATGGATTGAAGCTAAACCCATTAGAAAGCTTGATGGGGCAACATCCCTAAAGTTTGTCTAGGATCTTGTGGTGAGATTTTGTCTCCCACATAGCATCATCACCGACAATGGTAGAAATTTATCTCTTGGAGAAGTAGAGGAGTACTATCATGATAAAGGCATCCGCCTTGACCTAGTATCTGTGGCACATCCGCAGTCAAATGGGCAAGTTGAAAGGTCCAATGGACTAATTCTGCACAGAATCAAGCCACGGTTGGAGGCACCGCTACGTAGAGCAGTTGGAGCCTAGGCGGAGGAACTACCATATGTCTTGTGGAGTTTATGAACAACACCCAATAGATCCACCGACTTGACTCCTTTCTTCATGGTTTATGGAGCAGAAGCAGTTCTCCCATCCGACATCCTCCATGATGAACCAAGAGTTTCTACCTACAAGAAGGATGATGCTGAAGAATCTAGGCGACTATCTGTGGACCTACTCAAAGAAGAGCACGTGCTGGCATGCCAGAGATCTGCCTTCTACCAGCAGAAGCTGCGCGGCTACCATAGTCGCCGTATAAAGCATCGCTCGTTTAAAGAAGGGGATCTGGTGCTTAGACTCAAGCAGGAGAAATCACACAAACTATCCCCGCCTTGGGAAGGACCGTTCGTCATAAGCAAAGCATTGCTTAATGGTTCCTATTACCTGTTGATATTCACGAGTTGAAATATAGACCAAAAAATCGCAAGCGCAAGAAACATGACTCCGATGATGATTACCCGGAAACAGATCGACCATGGAACATAGCACAGCTACATCCCTTTTACACTTAGCACGTTTATATTATGTAATAAGTTTCTTATATGATCAATGAAACAAAGCATTTGGTTCAATCATATTTGCTAAGTCTTTTACCTCCTTTAGTTGTTCATTTTTGGATCATATAAACCCTTTATGCGCAAGGTTGCATTTCTCCCTGTGAAAATGCCGCCTACGGGCGTTAGCTTAAGTTTTCTGGTCTACACGTTTTCTGAAGTTTTTATGTGGATTCTGGAGTAGTGACTTTTGGGCACTCAAAAACGGCGATTTTGTTCTTAGGTTCTAGACGGTGCTATTAAGCATCACCTAAAAGCATAGTTCTGTGCTGCGAGTCTTCCGTCTCACGAAAGGTCAAGCATATGAACCAGAATAATGGATAAGCCAGCACTTTCTTAAAAAAATATACACTTGCTGGAAACAGGTAAGTTGCAGGAAGATTGAGTACATGTTTTTCCGCCTTAGACAAACATAAGTTTTTTCCGCATACATTTTGCAGACATACATTTAATACCGACATTGTTTTTCATGGATCTACTGCAGGGGGCTTCGTGGTAGCATCATCTGGAGAACCAGGCCGAGAGAGCTCGTCAAACTCTGAAGGAGAGGGGCTAGACTCAGAAGAAGCCATGTCGTCATCTAGGATCTCGGCAGACACGAAGACATCAGCCTTGACCATCTTAGCAACCATGGTATCGAAGCCGACAAGAGAGTTCCAAATAGCATTGCTGTCGATCTCTTGTCCTTCCTTGTCCAGCTTGGGCATGCTGGAGGTTACCAAGTCGATGTCAGCATTGTCATAGTGAGCCTTGACCAAGGACAGCCTCATCCTAGAACCAGCCTAGACATAGGAGGCTTTCCAGTCTTTGATTTTCTTGGGGGCTCGGCGCAGGATTTCCGTGAACTTGGCTGGTGAGTCTGCCGCCTTGATATTGATGCCTAGAGGTTGATCTATCTCCTTGGCTTAGGCGATGGTGGTGCTGACGAAGTTGCTGGCAACAATCATGCGTTCCTTGGGACTTGGAGCACCCTCACCCAGGTTGACTAAACCAATGGGAGCTGTGGTTTGCACAAGCATACAAGGACCATGAGTATAAACAAGTCATATGGTTGTCGAACTTACAGTAAAATACCAAGACCGAGAAAAGTTACCGAAGATGCTCGTTTCTGCTTGCTGGCATGTCTCCGCCAAGACACCCTGCTCCTTCTAGATTATCTTGAATGCCTCAAGGTTCCTAGCATTCTGCTCTTTGGCAGCTTGGTTTTGTTCCTTGAGTTGCGCAAGTTTGTCCTTCAGGCGCTACATCTTGGCATCATCAGACTCTTGCATAGCCTTCATCGCTGCATCATGCCCCTTGACGGCCTCGGCCAGGTCCTTCTTCAGAATCTTATTTTCATCGTCGAGCTCCTAGATATGCTTGGATTGCTCGACAATGCTCTTGGCCTTGGCAATGGCTTCTGTAAGACGGAAATCACGAAGTGCTATCACAAGACGCTAGGGATAATGCAATGAGAAAAGCAAAGGCTATTGTCAGAAACAGACTCTGGCTATTTTTGATCTGTTCCTTCAAGAATTTTGTTTTACCCTGTTCAAGATCCAGCTCCTTCTGAATAGCAGCAAACCTCTCATTGGTGGCTATCCTCCATTTATTCTCATTATGCACATGATATAAGCATGCTTAGTTTCTCTAGAGCATCTAGTCAAAACTATTCAGTTTCAACTAATTGCTTAGGGGCTACAGTACATGATTTTTAAGTAAACTAGTTTCTCAAGAGCATCTAGTCGGAACTTTACAGTTTCAACTAAACGCTCGGGGGCTACACGGACAAGTTCTACACTTAGTTCTTTGGAGCACTCATGCCAATAACTATCGAATTATCCGTCTAAGAGCTCGGGGGCTACAGTGGGATATATTACACAAAGTAAGGCAAGTGAAGTTCAAAAAACTTATGATGGCAATGATCCTCAGATTGTTGTCTAGATGAGAGTAGGAATCATTGAATGTTCGAGCATTCTTGTAAATTGCGTTGGCTTGCTTGTTGAGATCATCTAGGCTCAACATCGAAGGAGTCGCAACCAATGGAGAGGTCGAAGCCGGGGGCATGGATGAAGCCCTAGCTACCTCTAGCACCTTCAAGGTAGTCGATGGCACGGAGGCTTCCGCCTCAATCGTATCTTACATGTCCACCTCTTCCACTTCTTTCCCTTTCTTAGTGGCATCCTTAGCCGGAGCTTCACCCACTTTAGAGGAGGTGCTCTCCTGCATTGCCTTGCTGCTGGGAGCAACATCAGCCTCGACAGAGCCCGAGACATCAAGGTTTGGGTTGATATCTATCTCCATGGCGGAGGTCTCAGGGATGACAGGGGATGACGTCCCAGCGGGACCAGCTGAAGGTATGGCGGTAGGAGTAGGGGAGCGGTGGCGGGAGAGGGCTTGGCGGACGAACCCTTGGTCAACATGTCACGAATGTTTTTTTGACCCTCCAACATCTTTGGAGGATTGCTTCAAACTGACACTAGCTTTCCTCCTGAAACGTACAATGTATAAGTAGAGAAGTTGAAAAAAGGTGTGAGCTGTAAATACAAGCCGGAGAATGAAAGTACTTACTCCATGGCAAGACCTTGGTGAGGGGAATGTCGGTGGACTTCTTCTTCTTCTTCTCCACCTCTAAGGCGAAAGTGGATTGTTTGCAGACTCCACTCTCTGTTTTCTTCTTCTTCTTGGCCTCGGTAGCAGCGTTAGAGGTGGAGCTCTTCCGCTTTCGCGCTACCGGAGCTGGCTGATCCTTGGAGGTGTCATCGTCAGACAGCACCTTGATATCCTTAAGATTTGGATCGTAGACCTGGGAGGCCATTTGATCTGCCGCCAAGGTCGTGAGCTGAGACACAGAGGAGTGTTAGATGGACAACTTCAAAGATGGAAGAACCTTAGAGTATACAATGAGCAACAAAGGAAAAAGAAGCTACCTCGGGGCATGTACCGCAATTGAACATGTCGAAGGTGATCTTGAAGCCACGCTTCTTGTCCTTCACCTTGACGACGTCCTTAAGCCGGAGCTTGATGGAGTCAGTAGAGAAGTTATCCCGCGAAATTCGCATGGGATCCCTCCTGTCTTGGCTATATTTGCACATCAGCTAGGCGCGGTGCTGCAGAGGCTAGATCTGCCTAACATACCAGCACATGGCCAGATCTAAGCCCGTTAGACCTCTGTCTACAAGCCATCCGATCCGCCTTATGACGCAATTGGCTTCGTTGTCGGAAAGAACAGAGGCTGGGGTCCGCCATGGGGGCACTTCGGTGGCAGCTCCATTGACGAAGTCAGGGTAGGTCTCAAGATGGTCTGGCAGAGGGACATCTAGCCTGTAGAAATACGTGTGCTGCCAGTTCTTGCAAGACTCATGCCCTACGATGTCAGGGAAACACCGGCTAGGCCGGATCTTAAAGCTAATGGTTCTGCAAGTCCGCAATTCATCCTTGGACTCTACGGACTCTCTCTTGGCGGTGAAAAAGTATGCAAATGGATCTAATCTAGGCTGAATCCCTAGATATCCTTTGCACAAAGCTATGAAGTTGCTAAGGACTAGGATGTTGTTGGGAGAGAGATTGTGGGGAAGTACCCGGAAGTGCCGAAGGATGTCCAAGAAGAAGTCGGAGACTGGCAGGCTTACGCCACGTACCAGCTGAGATTTGAGGTACACTTTCTCTCCAGGTTGGGGAGAAGGGACCACCTCACTGGCCGGCGCCGCCCGCCAGATGAACTTCTCCGCTGCAGGGAGATACCCTTCGTCAACCAGCTCTTGGAGATCTTCAGCGAAGAGATCAGAGCCTCTCCACACCCCCTTATGGGAGTCACGTTCTTCTTCAACGGCTTTGGGCACCAATCATTCTTGGTCATCACCGGCGGACTCTGTCACGGCAGAGACAGGAACGACCGCCCCCTTCGGTGGAACGATCACTCCCTGGGATGGCTCCGTCGTAGCCTCGGGAATCGCCGCCGTGGAAGGAGCAGAGCTACTGGAGGCCATTACGGCGAGGAGTGTATGGAGGAAGAAAAGGCTCTAGTTAGGGTTTTCACAGGAGAGCTCGAACGGTCGTGCGGTTGGAGGAAGACAAAGACTGGGAAGCGAATGCGGGTAAAAAGAAATAAATTGATTGCGGTGGAAATATATAAGCCTCGCATCAAGATTCGTGCAAAAGAATCTGATTGTTGGAACGTTGCCGACGTGGAAGTGAATGTGCGTGGTAATTTTGCCACGTCCTCTGTCTTTTGCCTCTCCACCGTTTTGGATTTCGCGCCCATGAAAATAGATAATGATTAATTCTTTGCTTCTGTGAGTTTCGAGGTAGCATAGGCTGTACCCTACATCATCCTCCTGACAGTTGCAGTGAAAGGTCACATCCGAAGATTCCATCGAAGACGGATATCATCCGACTCTAGAAATGAAGACTCAAGGAATCTCCGGCTACATTGCGAAGCCGGAGAGGATTGCTGGATTTTTTGGGAGATCTTTGAGATATTGCATGACGGATTGCTGGCATCACTTAGACAGAACTTTGCCCGTCGACGAAGTGGAAAGCCGGCAAATAGTACGTAGAGCAAAAGTCTACGTCATCATTGACGACCAGCTATACAAAAGAAGTACCATAGGAGTTTTCGTACGATGCGTCTCCCAGTCCCAAGGTAATGAAATCCTTAGAGAAATACGTCTCCAAGATTGTGGGCATCACGCCGCTCCCTGATCGTTGGTAGCCAAGTCCTTCTGGTAAGGATTCTACTAGATAACTGCCAAGGCGGACGCCGACAAGTTGGTACAAACATGCCTTGGGTGTCAGTTTTATGAAAGACAACCAAATGTTCCAGCTGAAGAATTGTGAACAATACCAATAACTTGACCGTTTGCAGTTTGGGGGCTGGACATAGTGGGACCTTTGCAAACAACGCCCTGTGGATTCACACACTTGCTAGTACTAGTGGACAAATTCACAAAATGGATTGAAGCTAAACCCATTAGAAACCTTGATGGGGCAACAACCCTAAAGTTTGTCCGGGATCTAGTGGTGAGATTTGGTCTCCCACATAGCATCATCACCAACAATGGAAGAAATTTATCTCTCAGAGAAGTAGAGGAGTACTGTCATGAGAAAGGCATCCGGCTTGACCTAGCATCTGTGGCACATCCGCAGTCAAATGGGCAAGTTGAAAGGGCCAATGGACTAATTCTGCACAGAATCAAGCCACTCTTGGAGGCACCGCTACGTAGAGCAGCTAGAGCCTGGGCGGAGGAACTACCATCTGTCTTGTGGAGTTTATGAACAAAACCCAACAGATCCACTGGCTTGACTCCTTTCTTCATGGTTTATGGATCAGAAGCAGTTCTCCCATCTGACATCCTCCACGATGCACCAAGAGTTTCTGCCTACAAGGAGGATAACGCTGAAGAATCTAGGCGACTATGTGTGGACCTACTCAAAGAAGAGCATGAGCTGGCATGCGAGAGATCTTCCATCTACCAGCAGAAGCTACGCGGCTACCATAGTCACCGTGTAAAGCATCGCTCATTTAAAGAAGGGGATCTGGTGCTTAGACTCAAGTAGGAGAAATCACACAAACTATCCCCGCCTTTGGAAGGACCGTTCGTCATAAGCAAAGCCTTGCTTAATGGTTCCTATTATGTCGTTGATATTCACGAGTTGAAAGATAGGCCAAAAAATCGCAAGCGCAAGCAACATGACTCCGATGATGATTACTCGGAGATAGATCGGCCATGGAACATAGCACAACTACGTCCCTTTTACACTTAGCACATTTATATTATGTAATAAGTTTCTTATATGATCAATGAAACAAAGCATTTGGTTCACTCTAATTTTCTGAGTCTTTTACCATCTTTAGTTGTTCATTTTTGGATCATATAAACCCTTTATGCGCAAGGTAGCATTTGCCCTTGTGAAAATTCTGCCTACGGGCGTTAGCTTAAGCTTTCTGGTCTACAAGTTTTCTGAAGTTTTTATGTGGATTCTGGAGTAGTGACGTTTTGGCACTCAAAGCCGGCGATTTTGTTCTTAGGTTCTGGACGGTGCTATTAAGTAATCATCATCTGAGAGCATAGTTCTGTGTTGCGGGTCTTCCGTCTCATGAAAGGTCAAGCATACGAACCAGAATAATGGATAAGCCAACACTTTCTTAAAAATTATATACACATCCTGGAAACAGATAAGTTACATGAAGCTTGAGTACAAGTTTTTCCGCCTTAGACAAACATAAGTTTTTTCCGCATACATTTTGCAGACATACATTTAATACCGACATTGTTTTTCATGGATCTACCGCAGGGGGCTTCGTGGTAGCATCATCTGGAGAACTAGGCCAGGAGAGCTCGTCAAACTCTGAAGGAGAGGGGCTAGACTCAGAAGAAGCCATGTCGTCATCCAGGATCTCGGCAGACACGAAGACATCAGCCTTGACCATCTTGGCAACCTTGGTATCGAAGCCGACAAGAGAGTTCCAAATAGCATTGTTGTCGATCTCTTGTCCTTCCTTGTCCAGCTTGGGCATGCTGGAGGTTACCAAGTCGATGTCGGCATTGCCATAGTGAGCCTAGACCAAGGACCGCGTCATCCTAGAACCAGCCCGGACACAGGAGGTTTTCCAGTCTTTGATTTTTTCTCGGGGGCTCAGCGCAGGATTTCCGCGAACTTTTCTGGTGAGTCTGCCGCCTTGATATTGATGCCCAGAGGTTCAGCTATCTCCTTGGCTTGGGCGATGGTGGTGCTGACGAAGTTGCCGGCAAGAATCATGCGTTCCTTGGTACTTGGAGCACCCTCACCCAGGTTGGCTAAGCCAATGGGAGCTGTGGTTTGCACAAGCATACAAGGACCATGAGTATAAACATGTCAAATGGTTGTCCAACTTACAGAAAAATACCAAGATGGAGAAAATTTACCAAAGATGCTCGTTTCCGCTTGTTGGCATGTCTCCGCCAAGACACCGTGCTCCTTCTAGACTATCTTGAACGCCTCAAGGTTCCTAGCATTCTGCTCTTTGTCATCTTGCTTCTGTTCCTTGAGTTACGCAAGTTCGTCCTTCAGGTGCTGCATCTCGGCGTCAGCAGACTCTTGCATAGCCTTCATCGCTGCATCAAGCCCCTTGACGGCCTCGGCCAAGTCCTTCTTCAGAATCTTATTTTCATTGTCGAGCTCCAAGATATGCTTGGATTGCTCGACAATGCTCTTGGCCTTGGCAATGGCTTATGTAAGACAGAAATCACGAAGTGCTATCAGAAGACGCAAGGGATAATACAATGAGAAAAGCAAAGAGCTGTTGTTGGAAACAGACTCTGGCTATTTTTGATCTGTTCCTTCAGGAATTTGGTTTTACCCTGTTCAAGATCCAGCTCCTTCCGAATAGAAGCAAACCTCTCATTGGTGTCTATCCTCCGTTTGGTCTCATTCTGCACATGATATAAGCATGCGTAGTTTCTCTAGAGCATCTAGTCGGAACTATTCAGTTTCAACTAAATGCTCGGGGGCTACAGTACATGATTTTTAAGTAAACTAGTTTCTCGAGAGCATCTAGTCGGAACTTTGCAGTTTCAACTAAACGCTCGGTGGCTACACAGACAAGTTCTACACTTAGTTCTTTGGAGCACTCATGCCAATAACTATCGAATTATCCGCCTAAGATCTCGGGGGGATACAGTGGGATATACTACACAAAGTAAGGCAAGCAAAGTTCAAAAAACTTACGATGGCAATGATCCTGAGATTGTTGTCCAGATGAGAGTAGGAATCATGGAAGGTCCGAGCATTCTTGTAGATTGCGTCGGCTTGCTTGATGAGGTCATCTAGGCTCAACATCGAAGGAGTCGCAACCAATGGAGAGGTCGAAGCCGGGGGCATGGATGAAGCCCTAGCTGCCTCCTGCACCTTCACGGCAGTCGATGGCATGGAGGCTCCCGCCTCAATCATTGCTTCCACGTCCACCTCTTCCTCTTCTTTCCCTTTCTCAGTGGCATCCTTAGCCGGAGTTTTAGCCACTTTAGAGGAGGTGCTCTCTTGTGTTGCCTGGCCACTGGGAGCAACATCAGCCTCGATAGAGCCCGAGACATCAAGGTTTGGGTTGATATCAATCTCCATGGCGGAGGTCTTAGGGATGACAGGGGATGCCGTACCAGCGGGACCAGCGGAAGGTATGGCGGCAGGAGTAGGGGGAGCGGTTGCGGGAGAGGGCTTGGCGGACGAACCCTTGGTCAACATGTCATGAATGTTTTTTGACCCTCCAACATCTTTGGAGGATCGCTTCAAACTAACACCGGCTTTCCTCTTGAAACGTACAATGTATAAGTACAGAAGTTGAAAAAAGGTATGAGCTGTAAATACAAGCCAGAGAATGAAAGTACTTACTCCACGGCAGGAGCCTTGGTGAGGGGAATGCCGATGGACTTCTTCTTCTTCTCCGCCTCTAAGGCGGAAGTGGATTGTTTGGAGACTCCACTATCCGTTTTCTTCTTCTTGGCCTCGGTAGCAGCGTTAGAGGTGGAGCACTTCGCTTTCGCGCTGCCGGAGCTAGCTGATCCTTGGAGGCGTCATCGTCAGACACCACCTAGATATCCTTCAGCTTTGGATCATAGACCTGGGAGGCCATTTGATCTGCCGCCAAGGTCGTCAGCTAAGACACAGAGGAGTGTTAGATGGACAACTTCAAAGACGGAAAAACCTTAGAGTATATAACGAGCAACAAAGGAAACAGAAGCTACCTCGGGGCATGTACCGCAATCGAACATGTCAAAGGTGATCTTGAAGCCATGGTTCTTGTCCTTCACCTTGACGATGTCCTTAAGACGGAGCTTGATGGAGTTAGTACAGAAGTTATCCCGCAAAATTCGCATGGGATCCCTCCTGTCTTGGCTATATTTGCACATCAGCTGGGTGCGGTGCTGCAGAGGCTGGATCCGCCTAACATACCAGCACATGGCCAAATCCAAGCCCGTTAGACCTCCATCTACAATCCATTCGATCCGCCTTACAGCGCAATTGGTTTCATCGTCGGAGGGAACAGAGGCTAGGGTCCGCCATGCGGGCACTTCGGTGGCAGCTGCATCGACGAAGTCGGGGTAGGTCTCAAGACGGTCTGGAAGCAGGACATCCCTGCCAGTTCTTGCAAGACTCGTGCCCTACGATGTCGGGGAAGAGCCGGCTAGGCTAGATCTTAAAGCTAATGGTTCCGCAGGTCCGCAATTCATCCTTGGACTCTACGGACTCTCTCTTGACGGTGAAAAAGTATGCAAACAGATCTAATCCAGGCTTAATCCCTAGATATCCTTTGCACAAAGCTACAAAGTTGCTAAGGACTAGGATGCTGTTGGGAGAGAGATTGTGGGGAAGTACAAAGAAGTGCCGGAGGACGTCCAAGAAGAAGTCGGAGACTGGCAGGCTTACGCCATGTACCAGCTAAGATTTGAGGTACACCTTGTCTCCGGGTTGGGGAGAAGGGACCACCTCGCCGGCCGGCACCTCCCGCCAGACGAACTTCTCCACCGCAGGGAGATACCCTTCGTCAACCAGCTCACGGAGATCTTCGGCGGAGAGATCAGAGCCTTTCCACACCCCCTTATGGGAGTCGCTTTCTTATTCAACGGCTTTGGGCACCGCTTGTTCTTGGTCATCGCCGGCGGACTCCATCACGGCGGAGACAAGAACAACCACCCCCTCCGACGGAACTATCACTCCCTGGGATGGCTCCATCGTAGCCTCGGGAATCGCCGCCGTGGAAGGAGCAGAGCTACTAGAGGCCATTACGGCGAGGAGTGTATGGAGGAAGAAAAGGCTCTAGTTAGGGTTTTCGCAGGAGAGCTCGAACGGTCATGCGGTTGGAGGAAGACGAAGACTGGGAAGCGAATGCGGGTAAAAAGAAATAAATTGACTGTGGTGGAAATATATAAGCCTCGCATCAAGATTCGTGCAAATGAATCTGATGGTTGGAATGTTGCTGACGTGGAAGTGAACGCGCGCGGTAATTTTGCCACGTCCTCTGTGTTTTGCCGCTCCACCTTTTTGGATTTCACGCCCGTGAAAATAGCTAATGATTAATTCTTTGCTTCTGTGAGTTTTGAGGTAACATAGGCTGTACCCTACGTCATCCTCCTGACAGTTGCATTGAAAGGTCACGCCCAAAGATTCCATCAAAGACGGAGATCATCCGACTCTGGAACTGAAGACTCAAGGAATCTCCGGCTACATTGTGAAGCCGGAGAGGATTGCAGGATTCTTTGGGAGATCTTTGATATATTGCTTGATGGATTGCTGGCATCACTTAGACGGGATATTCAGAGATCAACGAGCAAGACGGCGTAAGATTTCAAAGTCCTCTAGGGGATACTGTTGGGGATATGTATATGGGTATCCTCATAGCATGTCACTAATCCGCCTCACCCGGGTGGCCCGTAGTTGGTAGCAAGGCCTATGGCCTACTGGGCAACCCAGTTAGACGAATCCTGAAGGGAGGCCTATGCCGGATAAAGGAAGGCTACGCTGGAGTCACCGACATACTCGGAGCCTTGGAGTACAAGACACAGAAGACTAGTTCGTGTAGGTGTAGGACTCTTTACCTTCTCCGGCAAGGACCTTTCCCTATAAACCCTAGGTCTTGGTGCCTTTATAAGCCGGCCTACGAGATCCTTTAGGGCAGAAGAACAATAGATTGCAGCGTACAACGCGCAACACCTCACACAACGAACCTATCTTTGTAACTCGGCGTATTGCCATTATAGTGATTTATAGTAGGAGTATAGTTCTGCCACGGTTGTGGGACTTGAACCTAGGTAAGCTGCGTTACCTCGTACCCGCCAACTCTCCACCTTACCCCACGTCTCTAAACATGCACTGTGAGGACCCCTCCATGGCGTACTCATTGGGAATACCACGACAGTCATAACTCCAGTTCGCAAATTGAGTTCATAAATTACTAATTGTTTCTCGGAGATTCAAGGAGAGGTTATGCGTCCTCTCCACAGTCCCTCCAAGTTCTTGGAAGTCTTGGTATGTAGCGAACCAGGTTGGTGGCTACTCCTCTTCTTGGTCCTCATCCTCGTCTGAAATATCCTCCTTGGGTTGGTGTTGCTCAACCTGCAAGTCATATAGCAAACATCCTTCCTCAATACAGAAAATACCATTAGGCAAAGGAGCGGGGTAGAGATGCCCAACTCTAGCAATATGCAAGTAATAAGCACCACCTCTCCTAGTGAGCATTCCACAAGCGTTTAAAGTAGATAAACCAATACGTCACTCACCTAGCACTGGTTGCAACTCACCTAGGTTGATGGCTAGGGCAATGGCAAGCACGGTGATGACGCCTCCACCTGTGATTGGTTCTTGGCTTTGGGAGGATTGGTACTCTAGGTAGCGCACAAGAATTGCGCCCAAGTTGAGTGACAAGTCGATGTTGTTGAAACCAACTTTTGCAAGGACTAAGATGTCCTCCTCATTGAGTCTCGTGAACTCATTCTGTGCCTGCAAGGTGTTAGCAATAACATAGAACAAATAGAGAATTGCAGGATGTTGAATATTCTTCCCCTTGCTTACTCTAGAGGTGAAACTTGTTCCATTATAATATTGTTCCGGGGAAGGGTCTATGCCAGAGAAGGATGCGTGTAAGGAATTATCATCATTGTTTGGAAAATTAAAACATGCGCACCATTCATCTAGTGATAAGGCATAAGTGTTGTTCATAAGTCAGAAAGAAATCATACCCTCTCCATGCCATGCTTTAATGGTGCTTTGCAAAGAACTTAGGAATTCAAGAGGTACTCGGCGATAGGTGGGCGCATCATTGAATACAAAGTTTTGCAAGACAACTCTATTGCAAAGTAAACTGAAATCATTAGAAATACCGAGTTGATTAAATATAATGGGGCAAGCCCACTTGGTTACCTTCACTTCTCGGTTCTTGATCCTGTTGAAGCGATCATGTTGGAGCCCATCCCTAAACTGTATCCCCATGCATTCTTGAGCGGCAGCCAAAGAAGCACTAGCGGCGGCACGATCACGAGTTTGGCTCCTTGTGTTTATCATCTAAAAAAATAAGAAAAAACAAAAATAAATCTTTTTGATCCAACAATAATAAATATAACATGTTCCTCATCATAGCACACTAAAGAGTCCCCTCAAAATAATAATCTAGGCAAGAGAATCATGGAAATTAGTTCATAGTAGGTCTCACCCTAGATTGATAATGACAACAGATTAAAGATGAATTTGCAAAAAGTAAATGGAGAATCGGAGGAGAAACATACCATAGATCACTTCTGTGTGAGGAAATCGAACGAAATTAAGTAGAGATGAAGATCTCTTGAGGTTTTGAGTGAGTTTGGAGGTAGAAGAGAGATAAATGATTGAAGTTTTGGTGTTAGGGGTACGTTCCCGTGGCGCTTTTGTGGTCAGATGCAACTATATGATCGGAACTATACGGGCGGAACAATTTGTTCTCGCCATATAGTTGGTCGTCAAACCTCCTGTACCTGGAAAAGAAATTCTTAAAAGGCATCGATATCTATACAACCAGAATTTTTTTATTCCCGTTGTATAGTTGGTCGTTAAACCGTCAGTACCTAAGAAAGACAAATTGTCGATGGGAAAGATATCTATATGACCGGAACTATATGGTCGAAATTTTTATTCCCGTCGTATAGTTGGTCGTTAAACCTTCTATAGTCATCAAAAAAATTATGTTTCTTCGAATATTCTTTCTTATCCTGAAACTTAGCGAATCACCTTGTTTTTGACTGAAAAGTGACAGTAAAAATTGTCGACCAACATCAACATGTATCAAGCAGGATTTTTAGTACTACCGAACTTCTTCTGCTGAACTGGAGCTTTCTAGCACTCTTTATTAAACATAAAACTTAAACTAAAACTTAAAACTTTACTCAAACCTTTATTTCACATGGGTTGCCTCCCATGAAGCGCTCTTTTGTGGTCAATAGCTTGACCTAGATGTTGCTCACTGATGGATCTGAAATATAGCCATCCACGTCCACATTTAAACTGGATATTATTCATATTTTAGATGAAATGTCTCTCTAACCATGGCACTAATTCCTAATATTCAAAGGGGTATGAAATCCTTTCTTTTTATATTTTTCCTGCGCAGATAATATCGTTTGAAGATGGGAATCACTACATTAAAGTCAAAGATACGAGATTTCCGACAACCATAAGAAACTAGGAGCCATGAAGCGGAGGCAAACGCTTTAACAACCAACTATACGACCGGAGCAAAATTCCGGCCGTATAGCTCTGGTCGTATAGTTGGTACCCCCACCGTTACGTCAAACAGAACAACTTCCATGAAGGGACCCCTATATAAAGAAGCCTCGGGCGATGAGAAAACAAACCCCCAACGACCACACACCTCCGACCTCGCCGGCCACAGATCATCAGCCACATCCAGATCTCAAAACCATTCTCTATCTCCATATCCATATTCCACCACTTGTTATAGTAGATCTCTTCTTCGATTGGCGACATTCTAAGACTATTCCTACCAATCTTATGATTTTCAATATGATGTTTCTGATTGTTATTTCATCTCTATGTGTGAGTAATTCTCCTTGGGCTAAGGGCTTCGGCCTAGCCATGTAGCGTTTTTTCTTGTTATTTATCATAGATGGGATCATGTATTAGTTTGTATGACATGATGATTATTGTATCCTCTCTTGCCTCAATCTAAGGACTTGTTAGGTACCCAAGACCCCGAGGGTTGCGCCAGGTATAGGGAGTATGAGTAATGACTGGTCTGCAGGTTGGGAACCCCAGTGACATAAGGGGTAGTACGAATGTATGTGAGGGATTTACTTGGGATTAACAGTGACATCACTATGCATATCATTAGTTCTATTTCTTCTATGGATGATACTAGTAGGTTATTCCTATAAGCAGTTGCGGAGGCAATAGCAATTATGGATGCACTGCCCACATATAATTTATCTTGCTCTAATAATTACATGCATCATTTATCTTTATCTTTTATTCCCATCAGATGTGTTGCATAGCTACAGGTCAAACCGAATGTCCTAGGCCCTCTCTCTCCATCATCGACAACAACAAAAATACGCAAACTATTGGTCCAGTAAAAACCAAAAGGAATTCTAAAACTCCCGAAGGTCCGTTAAAATAACTTCACTAAGCATTCGCTTCCCGAGGATTTTATAACCTAGGTCTACTAGGGAAAAAGAAGCTATACTACATCCGTAATCCGGATCGAAGGTATCAACCATTTTTCTGGCGTCGTTGCCAGGGAAGCAATAGCTACCCTGGTGAGGTTATTAGGAACCTTGCTAGTTTTAATTCTTGTTTTTCATTGTGTTAGTTTGATTTCAGTCTTTTATTTGATAAACCTAACGTCTTTCAATTCTTGCTGTTACTATTATAGTTCTTTGTTTAAGAAAAACCCAAAAACATAGGAAATATGACTGAAAAGAAGCTTGGGGAGTTTGCTACTCCCAACAGTGAGTATTTGTGTATTCCTATTTCTCAGCCAGCAATTGCTGCTGATGGCTATGAAATCAAGCACCATTATATAAGTTTGGTTCAACAAAATCAATTTGGAGGCTCTGTTGTTGAAGACGCATGTATGCACTTGAATACTTTCACTAAAATATGTGATATGATGCGTATAAAATATGTTGACCCCGATGCAGTCAAATTGCGTCTATTTCATTTCTCTCTTAGAGGAAAAGAAAAAGAATGGTTGATATCTTTGCCTAAAAATACTATTACATCATGGGTGGGATGTACTTCATTATTTATGACTAAATTTTCCAACCTGCAAAGACTATGCAACTCAGATCTAATATTACTGGTTTTAGAGAGGAAGAACGTGAGCCACTAGCGCTTGAAAGGGAGAGGATGAAACAATGCTTAAGAAACTGTCCCAGCCATGTGATTGAAGATTGGTTAATCCTCCATTTATTTTATAATGCTCTTAACCCTGTGTTATTGGGGATATACTTTCTGGGTATCCTCACTGTACCTCATTGACCAGGGTGGCCCACTTCGGGTTAGAGCTTTGCTTCACGGGTGGCCCAGTCAGGGAGAAGAGATGGAGTCCAGTCCAGCTACAGGAAGGCCCAGAATACTTACCGACATAGGCCTGTAGTGTTACTTGTAGTCCAAGATGTACTGTGCAACCAACTCTTAGCCGTAGCCAGATAGATCTCTCCTGTAACCCTAGGCCAGACATTTATATAAGCCGTCCTAGGGAGAGCCTTTAGGGCACCCTAACAATAGTCTACAATCTCAACTCGCACAGGCGAAACCCTTGTAACCCATATTCCGGCTCTGCCGTATTATTGGATTGTTAGTAGGAGTAGGATCCATCCAAAGCCGGTGGATTCGAACCTGGGTAAACTTGTGTGCTCACTGTCCCGGAATCCCGTACGACTCACACTCCTCTCTTCCACACGCCTCGAGGACCCCCTCATGGCGTACTTGTCATCAATCCGACGACAGTTGGCGCCCACCGTGGGGCAAGTGAGCTTCGAATCTGTTTTCCGAGCGAAATCTGCAAGAATCAGAATCGGCGAGACCATCGCTGTTGGTCGCATCCTCTATGCCAGTGACGTCCCTCTTATCGTCCTCGACGAGACTTGGATTCCAGCTAGGGAAGCCGTGACCACCAACACCATAATGTCTTTTGGTGAGATCGATGTTTACATCAGTTTCGCTGAAATTGCCCCACCCACCCCAGCGATGATGATAGAGGCAGAAGAAATTTCTGGATCCCCTTTGTCCGTGGAGGTGGCAGAGTTCTGGATCTCCGAAAACCCTAATCCCACCCAGCCCGCACCAGCTGCGGAGATAGTGGAGAAAACTGAACCTGAGGCAGATCTCGCAGTACAAGTCGGATCTAGATTGGATCTCCTTAGCAAGGTGGAATCCTAGATTGATCCACCTGCGGAGGTTGAAATCCAGGAGGAGAAAGAAATCAACCTTGGTTCCGGCTCTGGTAATACCGGAACTGATAGACCTCTCCTGAGATATACATTGAGGCGCATGATAATGCAAGACGCAAGCATGGATGATATTCTCGAGACCATCAGGTGTTTCGAGGAAGCCGACCGTGAGAGCTGCAACTATCTCAGGAGGCACGCATCGCACTTTGTCGGATATGTTGGTTCTGCATCCGGCTCTGCTGATGCTAGAGACAACACCGACTCAATGCTGGAGGCGATCGGAACAAGCGTCGACTTACCGGTATCCTCGGATGACTCCATGATGTCGACAGATTTCCGGAAGTTCTCCGCGGAATATGAAGAGGAGATTAACTCCACAGCTGTTCCAGAAGGAGAAGACATGGATGAAGGATCCGGAGAAAACTCTCCCAAAACACAGGACAACATGGATCTCGGAGATGATCCTGATAACCAAATGGCCGAAAGTACCGATCAAAGTTTGTCTCCAGGAAACGGGCCCAAAGCCGACTTTGCTACCGGCGCTGCCAAGAAGGCAAAGAAGAAGAATAAGAAGAACAAGATCCCGGCAAAAGATCTCCCGGCAGAGGAAGTGATTGCCAAGGAATAGGAGGAAGATTCGGATGGAGCACTTATACCAGACAAGCCTAAGGAAGAATCGGTGGATGGACACGTGATCACTGAAGGTGCACGTAAACTCATCGATGCTGCATTAACCACACCTATCCCTACAGCTACAGAACTTACTACTGAAGATTTGGATGAAAGGGCCCAGGCCCTAGAAGCGCGTCGTCAAGTACTCTTGGATGAAGCCAAAAACATCGAGGAGGAAAAGAAACGCATGGAAACTACGGAGAAGTACATCTCTCGGCAGCATCAGAAGACCCGGAAACGTCACACGCGTGACGATCAATTCCCGAAAGTACACAAGGTTCTCTTTGAAGGAGACCCAGGGATGCACCGACTCGACAGCAAAGGAAATCTGGTGTATCCGACACCGGTGCAGAACACTGTCATAGCTCGAGATATCCTGTCGAATAATCCAGGCCCAGAACAGGTTTGATTGGGCATTAAGCTACTCACCAAGGGTCTGGAGTAGCAAAGGGCCGCAAAGTCCGGAAGCGGAAAACTGGTCTCGAAATCCGACCAATGTTGCACGGACATGGCTTGGAATAACATAAGGTCCCAATGCATTCCGGAACAGCATTACTGTTCCGACCATCAGGAAGACAACTACTCAAGAAGCGGATCTTCAGGACAGCATCACAGAACTGCACGGGACTAGCGCAACGTTGCTCCAGCTGCTAAGCAAGAGGCAATTGCTGCACTGTATCCGAGAAATCCTCCTCGGCGAGAGTCGAGCGATTGCATGGGAGAAGATAAAGAGAAACATCGGGAGGAGGACTGTCAAAGAATGCCACCTCCTAGACCTACAAACTGTCCGGCTGAGCCCCGCCATGGTGGTAGTGACGAACGAAGAAACGACGGAAACCATGCCGAGACAAGCCGGCAGGGGGCTCGTCGCAATGAAGACCTTCCCCGGAACCGGAATAATGACGCTCCGGATGGAGGCCGGCGATCAGCCGGAAACAATCCAACTGCCCCACCCTCTCCACCAAGTAGCCATCACAACGGCTCTCAAGGAGTCCAAGGAGGACGTCGCGGCGGAGGAGGTGGTGGTATAAGTCGAAATCTGGCTCCGAGGAACCGCAGCCATAGCCGTCACTCAGGACGACGATCTTTGTCTCCAAGTGATGCACGACACCAGATTAACTCCAACATAGAGGCGAGGCGCTACGAAAATGATGATATATACATGGGCCCAAAATGCTTCAGACCACGCATAAGAGCAACAAAATTCCGGGAAGGATTTGTTATCTCAAGACACATCCATCCCTACGATGGTGTAGCTCAGCCAAATACCTGGCTTTAGGATTTTTTCCAAGCATGCTGCATCGCCAAATGGGGCATAGAGCTTTCAGCTTTCGATATTGAGTATAAACTTCGGACAGCAATAAAATCCCAAATCCTTGCTGACTTTGTTGCTAATTGGACAGAGACAAAGGAGAATATGATCCTCCCTGAGTCGGAATACTGCACCCTATATTTTGACGGATCTAAGGCTCGAGGGGGCTCGGGGGCTTGCATGGTACTCAAATCACCCCAAGGAGATAAACTTCTATACGTGTTGTAGATCCACTTCACGGCGACAAATAACATTGCCGAGTATGAAGCATTACTGCATGGAATCCGGATTGCTAAGGATATCGGCATCCGACGTTTGATGTGTTACGGAGATTCGGATCTTGTTGCTCAACAAGTGTCAGATATTTGTAATGCAAATAAGCATATGGAAGCATATAAAGCTTTCGTGGATGATCTATCTAAATTGTTCGAAGGATTTGAGGTTCAACACATCCCTTGAGCAGAAAATGAGGAAGCAGATGTATTATCTCGGATAGGCTCTGCACGGAAAGAGGTTATGGATGGCGCTTTTTGAGAGCACCTCAAAGTTCCATCCATAAAGTGAGTAGATGAGGAATATCCAACCAAAGCCGACTCACCTTTAGTAGCAGTTCTGGCTAGAATTCCCAGCTGGACTCAACCCTACCATGATTACTTGATAGATGGCAAATTACCCAAAGACGAAATTCTGAGCCGGCAGATCGTCCGACGAGAAAAATCCTACACTATAATTAGCAGTGAGCTCTATAAGCGGAGTGTATCTAGGGTCTTCAGCGCTGCGTATCTCTAGAAGGAGTGGAAATCTTAAGAGAAATCCACGAAGGCGAGTGTGGTCACCATGCTGCAGCCAAATCTTTAGTGGCAAAAGCTTTTCGACATGGTTTTTTCTGGCTTACAGCCAAGGCAGATGCCGAACGGCTAGTCAAGACGTGCAAAGGTTGCCAAAAATACGCCAAGCAAGCTCATGTTCCGGCTGATCAGCTACGAACAAAACCTATAACATGGCCTTTTGCGGTCTGGGGGCTTGACATGGTAGGACCGTTTAAACGGGCTCCAAGTGGATTTACTCACCTCTTAGTGATGGTGGATAAATTTACTAAATGGATTGAGGCTAAACCCATCACTAGTTGTGATGGAGCAATAGCCAGAAGATTTGTCGAGGATGTTATAATCCGGTATGGTTATCCGCATAACATTATCACGGACAACGGAAGTAATTTCTCTATGGGAGAGCTTGTCGAATTCTGCAACGAACAGAATATCCGGCTTGACATGGCGTCAGTCGCACATCCGCAGGCTAATGGACAAGTCGAAAGGGCAAATGGTTTAATCTTACAAGGCCTAAAACCAAGACTCGAAGCACCACTGAGACGTGCTGTGGGGGCTTGGCTAGAGGAATTACCCTCTGTAATATGGAGCTTGCGAACAACTCCGAACAGGTCAACAGGATACACACCTTCTTCTTGGTCTATGGCGCTGAAGCAGTTCTTCCTAGTGATTTGATTCATAATTATCCTAGAGTTGCCATGTATATCAAAGAGGATGCCGAGATTTCTCGACAAAATGATCTCGACTTAGTCAAAGAAGTTCGCGTCGTTGCTAAAATGAGATCAACAGCATATCAGCAGAAGTTACGCAAGTATCATAACCAGAGAGTTGGAAACCGGTCTTTCAATAAGGGTGATTTGGTTCTCTGGCTTGTGCAGCAAAGAAAGCAGAAACTTTCCCCAGTATGGGAAGGGCCTTTTCTGGTTAGTCGAGTATTGCACAATGGTTCATACTACCTAACTAATATGCGGCAAGTCAAAGAAAGACCTTCTACTAAGAAGAGAAAGAGAGCTGGAGGTAGTACAAACCCGGAAGAATTAAACAGACCATGGAATATTGCTTAGCTACGTCCCTTTTATTCTTAGTTTATCTCTCTTTGTAATCATATATGTGTAAATGTTCAATGAGAAATAAAAGTAGTGGTTGCCTCAAAAAAATCTGAGAAGTTCTTACCATCTTATTTCCGAATGATCATGTCATAGTCGAAAATCCCAGAATACTTGAAAGTACTTTATGCTCATGTTTGTTCTAGTTTAGATTTCCGATTCTAAAAATGCTACCTTCGGGTATAAATTTAAATTTTATAGTATGTGCTTTGGTTATTTGTCTGATTGCCGGATGCAGGTATTTTCTGAGTAGTGAATTGTTGGTACTGGAAGTTGGCTTTGTTTCCGAGTTTAAACTGGTTTAGCAATTGAGCTCCGTTGCTCCACAAAGTTTCCATGCTAAAGGTTTGCCGGATCACGGAAGGGACAAGGCGGAAAGCTAGATAAACGATAAGTGCAAAAAAAAACACAAGTGCTTATGCAAACATTTTAGGCACATAAATATTTAAGCCAAAAGTGCCGAATAGATAAAAACTTAGCACTAGCAAAAGTATCACACTACTTATTTACAGATAATGTTTTCAGAATAACACATTTGTTCTTTCTGATGTTGTATGATGCAGGAGGAGAGGTAGGAGCTGCCGGCTCGCTAGATACATCAGCCGCACCTTGATAACGATCCGAGATATTCAAATCCAATGCGGTTTGATCATCGTCGGAAACTTCAGTGGTTTCTTCGGAAGGTGGAGGCGGCATATCCACACGAGTGAAGAAGGGAGTGTCGTAGCTGGTTAAGTCAGCTACGTGGCACCCGTATCCGGTGCAGGAGTCCATGATAGCCTTGATTTCCTACTCCTGACCGTCTTCATCCACTTTGCAGTACCCTCTGGTTACTTGCCAAATTTCCATGTTTCCATGGTGGCTCATAACCATGGTAAGAGCATTCTGCGCTGAGGTACGCGTGTAGGGCATGTTCCAGTCCTGGACAAGCTATGGCATCTCCTTGGCCTTGTCCCACACCTGAAAGCAGAACCTTGAGAGCTTCGCCAATATCCTCGATGGATTGGCGGAATTCATGGAGCAGATCACTGACTTGTGTAAGTCGGTTGGTGCGAGACTCGGCAGAGGTTGAGTCTAGTAAGTTCAAAGGACCTATGCATGTAATGCAAAATAGTCAGTACAAGAAATCCGACATCAAAAGAGTCGAAGAATGCTGACAAGTCAGAAAGATGGAAACATACCAAGGATGACATCGTCAACTTTGGTTTTTTCCTCACGAAGGCTCTGGAGTTCAGCCCAGAGTGCCTCAGTGATATCCCTCTCTGAACAAGTCATTACTGAGATCCCAAATTTTCTTATCCTGAGACGCAATCTTATGTTCACGCTCATCGATGGCCATGGAGGTGGATTCGAGAATTTGAGCAATGCTCTTCTCATGATCCGCCTTAAGCTTATCCAACTCTTGGCGGAGTTCCTTGTTTTCTACCACCAGGGTCTTAATATTTTCGGCCTCTTCAATCATAGCGTAGGACTTCTTTACTAGTGCTATAAGTCAAAAGAACAATAGTTCAGCAAAATATTCAACTATGAAAACACAAGACAAGGTTTGAGTTTCGGAATGTTTACCTTCGGCCTCAATCTTGGAAACTTTCAATTGTGCATTCTCAAGACGGAGAGCTCTGATCTCCTTCCGCTTGTTGCAAACATTCTTCAATAAATCCTGGTTATAGGAATATACTTTCTATAAGTCAGAATACCCAAAGTGAGAAGTCTATTAAAGACTCGGGCTAATATTTTTTACTAATATCAGCATGAGCCTTGGGGGCTACACTAGTTCATTCTTTGGCATCCTAGTAAAGCATACACCCAGATTATTTATCCAACTTCATGCTTGGGGGATAGAGGATATGCTATAAAGTAACATAAAGAAAAATGTGAGTCGGAATTCTGACTTACATATTGTTCACGAGCGAGCTTGTTCAAACTCGCATTCACTTCGGTGGTAACCTTCTCGGCGAGGGTTAGGGGGTCAACTGGCGCAGTTGGAAGTTTGCCGGTCCTCAGCTTCTCGTCTCGAAGACAGACTTGTTCAAGAAGATCAGTGTTCTTGCTGTCCTTTGCTTCTTATGCTTCTTCTTCCGTAGAATGGCCCGGCTTTCAAGGCATTCCTTTGCCAACCGTTGGATCTCCTCCGCAGATTTCCGAGATAAGCCAAATTTGGCAAGTCTCGTATTGCTCAGGAGGTTATCGGTGAAAACTTTTGCCGAGGGATCATTACCCGAAGAGGGTTCACCCATATCAAATACTGAGTCACCCATGGTGACGTCAGTCTGCGATTCAAGGATTGCTGGCTCTGCTGAAGGAGCCGGATCTTCTACAACGGTCGAAGATGGAGTAATTTCCGGCGCTGCAGAAGGCTGAGGGGCAGGAGTCGGAGGAGCCATGGCAGGAGAAGACGAATTTAGTTTCGTTTGATGTAGGGGCTTAGAAGTAGCTCCCTTCCCCTTGACCTTGATGAGCTTCTTAGCTCTGAGAAGGTAATAGAAAAAGAACATTACATCTCAGAAGAAATCACAAGTGAAGTACAAAGGCGGAAGTTGTGAGGAAAGTTACCTTTTCACAACGGGCACCTCCTTTGTGCCGATAGCCACTGTCGGAGCTTTACGCTTCCGAGGAACAACGTCCGGCAGTGGAACTACTTCCTCCTCCTGGGAAAACTTAGGAGGATATCCCTTGATGGGAGAAAATTACGACTCGGGGAGGTCGGCAAGCTGAAAAGAAGATAGCATCTCAGTATTGCGAAATAACATAAAAGATGAGCACAGAAAAGGGGTTATTGTTGGAGCTTACCGGTGCAACAGGATCTTCCGCTATATGCATGTCCAGGGATACCTCCGGAATCTTCCTCTCAATCTGCTCCCTTATCAGCCACTTGATCGGGCTTATATAATCTTTATCCGTGTAGGATTTGGGGCTGATGCGGAGGGAGTCTTTTTTCGACGACGTGATGGAATGCATCAGTCGATCTCCGTGGTGTTGGAGGGGTTGGATCCGGCGTGATACCCAGCACTTGACTAAGTCGGACCCTCTCAGGCCCTTGTGCTTCATCAGATATTCAATCCGCCTCTTGGCGAGAAGAAGATCGGCACTGAGAGCCAGAGCAACCTCGTCCCAAGATTCTCGAGACGTGGCGGCTCCATCGACGAAAGCCGACAAAGCAGTAGCTCTGCCGGCAGCGGGAATATCCTTATGATAGAAAAAGGTAGCCGGCTATTGCTTGACCGACTCACTAGCTAAGATCCGAGGATAGACACGCTCACGCCTAACCGCAAAACTAATAGTACCGGTAATGTAAGGATTACCTGCAGTGATGGAATTTCTCTGGACTAAGAAGTAGTATCGGAAAAGAGTAAGGCTTGGCCTAATGCCGAGATACCCCTCGCACAAAGATGCATAAGCGCTCAACTCTAAGATGGAGTTCGGGGGAAGATGGTGGAGTTGAACTCCATAATGATCTATGACCTCGGAAAAGAAATCTGAGGGAGGAAAACTCAGACCTCTATCCAAGTGAGTGCCAAAGTGCACTCGCTCACCGTCGCGAGGGTTGGGGATGGCTTCGCCGAGGCCGCTCCGCCAATCGCCGGCGTGGATGAGCCCTTCTTCTTCTATGCCGTAGAGCTTGGCATCGTCAAGGACGCACGGGATCCAGACCCCGTGATTACTCTCCTTCTCCGCCACCGCTGCTGTCGCTGCTGTCACTGCTGCGCCGGAGGATGATGTGGAAGCCATTTTTCCGGTGCGCCGGTGACCTTTGATGGGCGGCACTGGGAATTTCTAGGGGAAAGGAAGCTCTGTGAGCGTGGGAGAAGTAGAGGAGAAGGAAACGGCACTGGGAACTGGTGAAGAAGATGATGAAAAGAAATCCTCACCCCTTATAACCACCAGCCGCACCAATATTCGTGCAAACGTTACAGTAAAAATGCCATGCATCATGGAAAGAACTGGGAAGCCCCCACGCGATGATTATGCCGCCTCGATCTCCATGCATGCATTGAAACGATGCCTCGGTTCTACGAAAGACGGACCCACCAACGGTCGTGCTGATAGGAAATGTCTGTCAGTGACGTCACTTGACCATGACTGGTGTCAGATGATGTCAGAGACCAAGTTCCAGCTTAGTTTGAATTTCAAGCTAGAAACATGAATAACGTATTTATAGGTCCAACTCGGTTTTGAGACCCGGATCGTATCTTTTTTTGTGAAGTTTCAGGAACCCTTCAAGATTCTACAATCCAAAGATCAAGCTAGAAGATGATGAATCCGACTTTGGATCTTGGAGGCCTCCGGGGGCTGCTGTTGGGGATATACTTTCCGGGTATCCTCAATATACCTCACTGACCAGCGTGGCCCACTTCTGGTTAGAGCTTTGCTTCACATGCGGCCCAGTCAGGGAGAAGAGACGAAGTCCAGTCCGGCTACGGGAAGGCCTAGAAGACTTACCGACATAGGCCCATAGTGTTACTTGTAGTCCAAGATGTACTCTGTAACCGACTCTTAGTCATAGCCGGATAGATCTCTCATGTAACCCTAGGCCGGACATCTATATAAGCCGTCCTAGGGAGAGCCTTTAGGGCACCCTGACAATAGTCTACAATCTCAACTCGCACAGGCGAAACCCTTGTAATCCATATTCTGGCTCTGCCGTATTACTTGATTGCTAGCAGGAGTAGGATCCATCCAAAGCCGGTGGATTCAAACCTGGGTAAACTTGTATGCTCACCGTCCTAGAATCATGTACGACTCACACCCCTCTCTTCCACACGCCTCGAGGACCCCCTCATGGCATACTTGTCATCAATCTGACGACATGTGTCTAAGTCTATGCTTGATACTGCAGCTGAAGGACCATTTATGGGTAAACATATTATCGAAGCAAAGCAGCTGCTAGACAATATGCAGGATAACCATGCCCAATGGCATGTGGATAAATCGAACACAAAGAAGGTGAACTCCATCTCACCACAAGAAAATGAAGAACTCAATGCAAAGTTGGATGATCTCGTACTAGTCATGAAATGTAAGGAAACCTAGGTAAGAGCTATCCCTGAAACAAATATTAAACAAATAGACTTCATAGCTCGTAATGATTATAATCCTGCTTGGAAGAAGAATTATAATCCTAATTTTCATAAACACTATTCTAGTCCTGCAGGTAATCCTAATAATAATATGGGAACTAGTAATGGTAGTCTCCAAGAAAAACTTAAATATTTTATAGACTCACAAAATGAACAAAACAATATTCTTGTTAAAATAACGGAGAACCATGATGCTATGCTTGGTAAATTGTCTAACCAAGCCGTTAGTTTGAGAAATGATTTGTAGGCCCTCCAAGAATGAACAAGGATTGTTGAGGCATAGCTAGGTAAGATAACCGAGATTTAAACACTCATTCTAGTTAAATTTTGGAGGTAAAGCTGAGCCCAACCCTATTGAAGAACTCAAAATGATGAGGATCCAAAGGGAGGAGCCTGAAGAGCTTGATTATAGCAATGCCCCTTCACCAAGCTACACCATTGAAGACCTCGTAAAGAGGATCAACGTCAAAATTCCGGTGAGTGAAGGTAACGATGAAGCCATGTATCAACACTTTGTTGATCAACTAGCGATTAAGGTATGCGAGCTTGAATAGGAATACAAGAAAATCGTGGAAAAGTTACCTGTTAAACTAGATGATATATTTGAGCCCACGATTAAAATTAAGATTGGGACTAATGAGATAGCTACACTTTATGATCTAGGTGCAAGCGTCTCAACAATCCCAAAGAGTCTTTTTAACAAGCTAAACCTTGGCTCTTTCGAAATCACTGAACTAAAACTACATCTTGCAGATTCCAGTTATAAACAAGGTGTAGGAATTAAGGAGAACACTTTAGTTTACATTAAAGGCTGCCCTGCTCTAATTGACTTCATTATTGTTGACATGCCTGAAGATACTATTTCTCCTATCATACTAGGTCGTCCTTTCTTGAGAACTATAAAGGCTTCAATTAACCTCCATGAAGGGAACATGAAGCTGCAATTTCCTTTGCGGGATCCTTTTGTTATCCATTTCCCCAAGAAAAAGAAAGCCAAACATGACGAGAAGGAGGCCATCACCTTGAAGGCCAACTACTTTGGAGTGGGTGTTCCACTCATCTGGCCCAAGTGAGTAACGTCAAGGTCAAGCTATTGACCGTAAAAGAGAGCTCCATGGGAGGCAACCCATGTTAAATAAAGGTTTGAGTTAAGTTTTAAGTTTTAGTTTAAGTTTATGTTTAATAAAGAGTGGTAGAAAACTCCATTTGAGGAGAAGAAGTTCGGTAGTACTTAAAATTCTGCTATATACATGTTGTTGTTGGTCGATAATTTTAACTATCAATTTTCTGTCATAAACAAGGTATATCACTAAGTTACAGGGAAAGAAATAATTTTCGAAGAAACAATTTTTTTTGATGCATGCAGAGAGCTTAATGACCAACTATACAACGGGAATAAAACTTCCGGCCGTATAGTTCCGGTCGTATAGATATCTTTGCCATTGAATTTTTTTCTTCCATATGTACTAAGATTTTAACGACCAACTACACGGCGGGAATAAAAATTCCAGCCATATAGCTCAGGTCGTATAGATATTGGTGTCTCCGTACAAATTCTTTTCTAATATACCGAGAGTTTAATGACCAACTATAATGGTGGGAATAAAAATTCTGGTCATATAGATATCTATGTATTTGTATATTTTCTTTCTTAGGGACATACAGTTTGACGACCAACTATACGGCAGGAACATTTTGTTCCGGCCATATAGTTGCACCCGTATAGCTGCGACACCAGGAGGAAACCCTAAAGTTTTGACAGAAGGCTAACTATATGGTGCAAACACATTGTTCCGGCCATATAGTTGCGCCCGTATAGTTCCGTCCAACCACAAAATCGCACGGGAAGGTACTGATATGTTGCAAATGTATCTATAATTTTTGATGTTCCATGCTTGGTTTTTATCTGTTTCTTATGTTTTGTTCCAAGTTTGGAGTACTTTTCATATGATTTCTTGGACTAACCTATTAACAAGAGCCACAGTGCCAGTTGCCTGTTTTCTGCTGTTTTTGGTTCCAGAAAGTCGGAAAATGAATATTCTCGGAATTGGACCAGACAAAAGCCAAAGTCGCTATTTTCCCGTAAGATTCACGGAGCTAGAAGGAGAGCCGGAGAGGGGCAACAGGGTGGCCAAACCACCCCTAGGCGCGGGTCCCCCCAGGGCGCGCCAGGGCATGGTGTGGGCCCCCTGGCCGGCCACCGACCTTGGCTCTTTCGCCTATATATCTCCCCCAATGCAAAAACCCTAAATCGTCAATCAGAAATCCACAAAAAGTTCAGTAGCGCCGACGCCACCAAAAGGGAGATTCGGAGGACAGAAAGTCTCTATTCCGGCACCCTGCAGGGATGGGGAAGTGCCCCCGGAGCCATCTCCATCGATCTCCACCACCATCTCCATCGCCATTGCTGATTCCCATGATGAGGAGGGAGTAGATCTCTCTCGAGGCTAAGGGTTCTACGGGTAGCTATGTGTTCATCTCTCTCTCTCTCTCTCTCTCTCTCTCTCTCTATGCATGATCTTATTGAGATCATGAGCTTGTAATCTATAGACCTACCTTGCTACTGAGGTGCTTTAATAGATCTCTGCTCTCCTCATGTGTGTGAAGTTGACAATGTACACACCATGGTGGCACTTAGGCTAGAGATTACAAATACTTGGTATGAGTTATATTTGGAGTTGGATGTCTTTATGAAATTGCGGTGTTTGTTGGAACCATCTAGTGCTCAAGGTGATAGTGTGGGGTTATCTAGATGTGGAAAGCAAACTTTGAGGTGTGCTGTTATAGCCCTACCATAGATTACGGTGTCCAACCGGAGAGTACTTTAGAGTAGTATCATAAATAGAAGATATTTATATGAGAGTGTTCACTAGCGAAAATATGATCCCTAGGCCTTGTTTCTAAGCATTGAAACACTGTTTGTAATTAGATCTGTTACATGTTTGCTTGCTTCCATCTTTATTTCAGTTTGCCTTTAGTCTCTTCCACGCCATCAGACTGTTTTCTAGCACCGTTGTCTTTTATCCATACCACTTGTATTTCACTATCTCTTCGCCGAACTAGTGCACCTATACACCTGATAAGTGTATTGGGTGTGTTGGGGACACAAGAGACTTCTTGTATCTTGATTTCAGGGTTGCTTGAGAGGGGATATCTTTGACCACTTCCTCCCTGAGCTCGATAAACCTTGGGTGATCCACTTAAGGGAAAACTTGCTACTGTTCTACAAACCTCTGCACTTGGATACCCAACAACTATCTACAAGAATAGAAGTGCGTAGACATCAAGCAATTTTCTGGCGCCGTTGCTAGGGATTGAAGAAGAAGAAGCTCCCACGTCAACCACGCGCCCGCAAGTATTTCCTGGCACTGTTGCCTAGGAGGTAAGGTAAAAGGTACTCACATCCTCCGGTGTGAGTGCTCGAAGTTATTTCCTTTAGATTCTGCAATTTTGTCTTTTTGTTTCTTGTTTTCACTAGTTAGGCTTAATGAAAAACAACAACAAAATTAGAGAGCTTTATAGTATTTATCTTGAGTTAGGACATGAAGTGTTCGAAGAGAAAATTAAAAAACCTATGGAACTTTATTTGCATGCTAATAGCAATGTTTGTTAGTATGAATTCTTTGGACACCATTATTGCTAATGCTATGGAAAATTCTAAGCTTGGGGAAGCTAGTTTTTATGAAAATGATATTTTTAGTTCCTCATCTTTGGAAGATAGCTATTCTATTGCTTATCATGATACCAAACCTCCAATATATGATGATTACAATGATGAATATGATATTTTCAGTCCACCTACTATTGAGGAGGAAATTAATTATGACTACAATATGCCTCCTATATTTGATGATTATGGTGATGAGAATAATAATGATAGCTATGTTGTTGAATTTGCTCCCACTACAATTAATAAGAATGACTATGCTTATGTGGAGAGTATTAATTCTTTTATGCATGTGGCTCATGATAAGAATGTTTTATGTGATAGTTATATTGTTAATTTTATTCATGATGCTACTGAAAGTTATTATGGGAGAGGGAAACATGGTTTTATGCATCTCAATAATATTAAGTTTCCCCTCTTTATGTTGAAAATTTTGAAGTTGCACTTGTTTTGCTTTCATATGCTTGTTGCTTTGAGCTTTCATGACTTATTTCTTTACAAGATTCCTATGGATGGACTGAAATGTGTTTTGAATTTTCTTCTTGATGCTCTCTTTTACTTCAATTCATATTTCCTATGTGAGCATCTTCTCAAACTATCATGCCTAACTTAAAGGCATTAAAGAAAAGTACTTATTGGGAGATAACCCAAAAGTTTTAGATGAGTCTTAGAAGTTATTACCTCTGTAATAACCGCTCCTTTTCCTTTTTAGTTGCTTTTTGTGCCAAGAGTAACCTCTAATGAGAGAGAAGTAATGATTGGGAAAGTTGATGTCCCAAAACAGATTTCTATGCTTCACCGTAAACATTCATGTAAAATCTCTGTACTTCCTTTTGAGGCGTGAATTTTTGTGCTTCTTCCCCAGGTTGTTATATAACTTTCATTAGTTCAACACTTTTTTATTTGAGCAACAGAAGGTCTTCGAAAAATTCGTGTTTACCTGCTGGTCTGTTTTGACAGATTTCTACCATTATTTGCATTCGCTTCTTGTTGGTTCCTTTTTGAGTTCTTTTGGGGAATTGAGATTTTTGAGGGAAGTGCTACAGTAGACAGTGTTTTAATGCAAGTTTTATTGGTGTTAGAACTGAACCTAAATACTTATTATCTTGAGTGCACTAATGTTGTTAATAAAGATTGTGTGAAGTTTTGTATGAAGGAAAAATTTCAGGTGTATGAAAGGAATGATTAATGAGATGAAGGATGGACTAAAGCTCAAGCTTGGGGATGCCACGCGTGTCAGCCCAAGAAATATCCAAGAAGTACAAGCATCAAAGCTTGGGGATGCCCAAGGCATCCCCCTCTTCATCTATAAAAATCCCAGGTTTCTTCCAAACGCTTCATTTTTATTGTTTCATGTACAGTTGTGTTGTTCTTGGAGGCTCTTATTTTTCGTTTTCGTTTTGGTTTTTCGTTTGCTTTGTTTTCTTAGTTTGCTCAATAAATTGGTTGGACCCCCTCTTTCATACATTAGTTTTCAAATAAGATTTGTTTGGATTGGAAAAGAGTAGGAAAAGTTCATGCTTAAGTGGTAAAAGGAGCTTGTTTTTGACCGTGGCCTATGCTTTGTCATGTCATGCTTGATATTGTTTTGGCTTTATGCTTAGTGATTATTGTTGTAGCATGACATGTTATAAACAATTGAGATTGCTTAATATGCCTTGAAAGAATCATGCATGTTTTAGCATATTAAAGCATAGTAGTGTGGTATTCTCCTTTGATGCTTTATTTGGGTTGACTTAGCGCATGCTCACACCATGTTATGACTATCCCAAGTCACCATAGCCTTGATGATCCTTTAGTTTTCAACTTGTAGTATCACTTTATGCTTTGATCAATGATGTTTTGTCGCTCTGCATGATTATGGCCATTATTGCTCTCTTAGTTGGTCGCTCCCAGTCTTTTGCTAGCCTCCGTAACCAAGTATGAGTTCCACTCATGCATCCAATTCCTTAAACCAAGTTATTCCAAAGAGTCCAGCATACCTACCTATTAGCAATTGCTATTCCAAGTATATTCATGTTTTTATCTACCTTCCAAATTAAACTTGTTATGTGAAAATTAGTGATTAAAGCTCTTACGAACTTGATGGCACACTTTACTTTTCTTGCATTTAATAAACTTGAACCATTGGGTCCAACTTTGTTGCGTATAAGCTTGCTCTTTATAAGTTGACGTTAGCAGAACCATTTATCATGGGGAACGCTTTCAACATTGCACTTGTACATTGTACCCTGTTGATATCATGATTCTTTTGCTTATGGATCCCGGCGATGTGAAATAAAAGTGGAACTTGTAAGATCATGGAGTTTGTATGTGTGTTAGAGAAACGCTTGGGCCGCTAGCCTAAACCATGCCTAATCATGGTGGATACTTGCAGCATAACCATAATGAGCATTCTATGAAGCATCCTCAATAAAAACCTATGCAAATAGCAAATAAAATGATCGTTGAGATGCTCATTGTGTGCTTGCCTTGTTATTTTGATTATGGGATAGCTCCTGTATCATGTGCAAGGGGTACCCCATTGGCGGTTCTCTATGATACATATGTACTTACAATGACAAGATCTTACTTGTGACTAAAGTTGAGTAGCATGAGGTTTGGTCTTTGTAAGTAAGGGGCATGAGATTTTGGCTTATAACTTGTCAAGCATATCGTCTTAGTTGTGTCAATTTAACCTTAATCACCTAAATATGCTTACGATAGGGGCAATGAGAGCTGAAAGCTAATAAGTACCATAATTTTTGGAAGCTCTTTATGAAACTTGAATCACTGCTTCCTTCTATGAAGGTCTTTATTTTACTTTTATGTTGAGTCTCCATCTTCTATGTTTATACACCTACTTTGAGAGCATAGTGGCCATTCTTAGTTCTATGTGCATTGTCCCAAGACTTGTTGATTGATGCATAACTTTGATATTGCTTGTTTTAAACTATTTGTATCTAGTCACTCTTATGAACTTTGAAGGTGTCCTATGCTTTTATGTTTGCTACTCTTATGAGGGACAAGCTGAATGCTACTATGTTATGTTTTCTTTA
Source organism: Avena eriantha (assembly GCA_910589775.1). Classification (NCBI taxonomy): domain Eukaryota; kingdom Viridiplantae; phylum Streptophyta; class Magnoliopsida; order Poales; family Poaceae; genus Avena; species Avena eriantha. Next base: position 240,696,214 of record OU342740.1, read on the forward strand.
TGTGAAACAAACAAACGTCTTGCAAAGAATTGTTATTCATGAATCTTTTGTTTGTGCCTCATCAGGTTGCAACATAGTTGCTTTGTCTTATTGTTAGAACTTTATCTTTCATGCTATGTTAAAGTACTAGGATCCCAGCTATCAATGTTTTATAAATGGTTTGATCATTATTATGATGGTGCATGTCACCTCAAAAATTATTCTTTTCTTTTTATCACTTACCTACTCGAGGACGAGTAGGAGTTAAGCTTGGGGATGTTGATACATTGCAAACGTATCTATAATTTTTGATGTTCCACGCTTGGTTTTTATCTACTTTCTTATGTTTTGTTCCAACTTTGGAGTCCTTTTCATATGATTTCTTGGACTAACCTATTAATAAGAGCCATAGTGCCAGTTGCCTGTTTTCTGCTGTTTTAGCTTCCAGAAAGTCAGAAAATAAATATTCTCAGAATTGGACAGGACAAAAGCCAAAGTCGTTATTTTCTCGAAAGATTAACGGAGCCAGAAGGAGACCTGGAGAGGGGCCACAGGGTGGCCAATCCACTCCTAGGCGCGGTTCCCCCAGGCCGCGCCAGGGCATGGTGTGGGCCCCCTGGCCTGCCACCGACCTTGCCTCTTTCGCCTATATATCTCCCCCGATGCAAAAACCCTAAATCGTCAATAAGAATTCCACAAAAAGTTCTGCAGCGCTGCCGCCACTAAAGGGGTGATTCGGGGGACAGAAAGTCTATGTTCCGGCACCCTCCCGGGATGGGAAGTGCCCCCAGAGCCATATCCATCGATCTCCACCACCATCTGCATCGCCTTTGCTGATTCCCATGATGAGGAGGGAGTAGATCTCTCTCGAGGCTAAGGGTTCTACCGGTAGCTATGTGTTCATCTCTCTCTATGCATGATCTTATCGAGATCATGATCTTGTAATCTATATATCTACCTTTCTACTCAAGTGCTTTAATAGATCTCTGCTCTCCTCATGTGTGTGAAGTTGATAGTGTGCACACCATGGTGGCACTTAGGCTAGAGATTACAAATACTTGTTATGAGTTATATTTGGAGTTGGATGTCTCTATGAAATTGTGGTGTTTGTTGGAACCATCTAGTGCTCAAGGTGATAGTGTGGGGTTATCCAGATGTGGAAAGGAAACTTTGAGGTGTGATGTTATAGCCCTACCATGGATTAGAGTGTCCAACCTGAGAGTAGTTAAGAGTAGTATCATAAATAGAAGATATTTATATGAGAGTGTCCAACCGGAGAGTAGTTACATGTTTGCTTGCTTCCATCTTTATTTCAGTTTGCCTTTAGTCTCTTCCACGCCATCAAGCTATTTTCTAGCACCGTTGTCTTTTATCCATACCACTTGTATTTCACTATCTCTTCGCCGAACTAGTGCACCCATACACCTGACAAGTGTATTAGGTGTGCTGGGGACACAAGAGACTTATTGTATCTTGATTGCAGGGTTGCTTGAGAGGGGATATCTTTAACCACTTCCTCCATGAGTTCGATAAACCTTGCGTGATCCACTTAAGGGAAAACTTGCTACTGTTCTACAAACCTCTGCACTTGGTGGCCCAACAGCTGTCTACAAGAATAGAAGTGCGTAGACATCAGGTACCTCCAACTCCAATACTTAGATCCTTTTTCTCTCTTCTACCTCCAAAGTCTCTCAAAACCTCTAGAGATCTTCATCTCTACTCAGTTTCGTTCAATTTCCTCGCACACAAGTGATCTACGGTATGTTTCTCCTCCAATCCTCCAATTACTTTTTGCAAATTCATCTTTGATCTATTGTCATTATCAATCTAGGGTGAGACATACTATGAACCAATTGCCATGATTTTCTTGCCTAGATTATTATTTTGAGGAGATTCTTTAGTGTGCTATAATAAGGAACATGTTATACTTACTGTTGTTGGATCAAAAAGTTTTATTTTTTGTCTTTCTTCAATGTTTTAGATGATGAATACAAGGAGCCAAACTCGTGCTCGGTGCCACCGCTAGCGCTTCTCGGGCAGTCGCTCAAGAACGCATGGGGATATGGTTCAGGGATAAGACCCAATGTGATTGCTTCAACAAGATGAAGACCATGAAGTGAAGGCCACCAAGTGGGCTTGCCCCACTATATTGAACCAACTCAGTTTTTCTGATGACTTCAATTTACTTTGCAGTAGAGCTGGCCAGCAAAACTTTGTGTACAATGATGTGCCTACTTATCGCCACCTAACCATTGAATTCCTAAGTTTGTTGTAAAGCACCGTTAAACAATGGCAAGGAGAGGACACTATTTCTTTCTGACTTATGAACAACAACTACACTTTAACATTAGATGAATGGTGCGCATGTTTTTATTTGCCAAACAATGATGTTAATGCTTTGCGCATATCCTTTACTGGCTTAGAACCTACCCCTGAACAATACTATAATGGAATGAGTTTCAGTACTAGAGTGAGCAAGGGGAAGAATATTCAACATCCTGCAATTCGCTATTTGTTCTATGTTCTTTCTAACACCTTGCAGGAACATAATGAGTTCACAAGACTCAACGAGGAGGACAACTTAGTCCTCGCAAAGGCTGCTTACATCAACTGCGACTTGTCACTCAACTTGGGTGCCATCCTTGTGTGCTACTTGGAGCAACAAGCCTCCCAAAGCCAAGGACCAATCACAGGTGGAGGCGTCATTGATACTTTCGATCTGGATTATGGATGTAGTGTAGCTTCATTTTCCCTAGTAGACCAAGGTTATCGAATCCTCGAGAAGCGAATGCGTAGTGAAGTTACTTTAATGGACCTTCGGGAGTTTTAGAATTCCTTTGTGTTTTTACCGGACCAATAGCTTGCATCTTTTTGTTGTTGTCAATGATGGAGAGAGAGGTCCTAGGGCGTTTGGTTTCACCTGTAGCTGTGCAAAACATCTGATGGGAATAAAAGATAGAAATAAAGTATGCATGTACTTGTTAGAGCAAGATAAATTATATGTGGGAAGTTCATCCATAATTGCTATTGCCTCCGCAACCGCTTATAGAAATAACCTACTAGTCTCATCCATAGAAGAAAGAGAACTAATGATATGCATGGTGACGTCACCGTTAATCTCAAGTAAATCCCTCACATACAGCCGTACTACCCCTTTTGTCACTGGGGTTCCCAACCTGCAGATCAGTCATTACTCATACTCCCTATACCTGGATCAACCCTCGGGGTCTTGGGTACCTGACAAGTCCTTGGATTGAGGCAAGAGAAGATACAATAATCATCATGTCATACAAACTAAGACATGATCCCATCTATGATAAATAACATGCACAAAAGCTACATGGCTAGGCCAAAGCCGTTAGCACAAGGAGAATTACTCACACATAGAGATGAGATCAACGATCATAAATATTACAATGGAAATCATAAGATTGATAGCAAATAGTCTGATAATGTCGCCAATCAAAGATGAGATCTACTATTACAAGTGGTGGTATATGGCTATGGTGGTGGAGAAGGGTTTGGGGATTAGATCTAAGTCTATTACTCTGGCGGCTCTTCGGTGTTGTGGATGCGGGTTCTGGAGGCGGCGTGGCGAGAGGGCAAGGCTGTTTCTCGTCGCCCGAGGCCTCTTTATATAGGGGTTCCTTCACAAAAGTTATTCTGTTTGACCTAGCGGTGTTGATGGCAACTATACGACCGGAACTATACGGCCGGAATTTTATTCCCGCCATATAGTTGGTCGTTAAAGCGTCTGTCTCCACTTCACGACCCCTAGTTTCTTTGGGTTGTTGGAAATCTCGTATCTTTGATTTTAACGTTGTGATTCCCATCATCAAACATCATTATCTGTGCAGGAAAAAATAGAAAGAAAGGATTGCATACCCCTTTGATTATTATGCATTAGTGGCAGGGTTTACAGAGATATTTCATCAAAAATATGAATAATATCCAGTTTAAATGTGGATTTAGATGGCTATATTTCATAGCCATCAACCTTCCCAAGCTTAAACTTGATCGTCCTCAAGCAATAAAACCAAAATCAAAAAGGAACTCAGCATTTAAACTGAAATAACGAGATGATGATCTTACTCATGATTAGTAGTCTCAAGTTTCCTCCACTTTCTTAATATGAAAAACTTTAGCATAGATAGAGTAATGACAAGCTTATCATAAAGGTTTTTATGTACCCTTATAGTGCAGCAAAATTATTGTTGACAAGGATGATTCAATTAAGTAAACTTTATTCCATGTCATGTAATCAACTCATAGGCTTGCTTTTGAACAATAAACTGTAATCATGTAAAATTGAGATTGTGAGAGTTTGTCATGAAGAACATATACACTAGAGTATCTCAATTCTCCCACATTAATAAGTCAAGACTTTTCAAGCACTACTTTTCTATACATTGTCCTTCAAGAATTTCAGTTCTTAAGTAATTGAGAGCATGCCAATTTTTTTAATTAGTTTATCGGGATGTGATGGACACTCGTGGTATCACAAAGGTTTTTTTCCTTTTTCACAATGATTACTCATATCATCCAGAGGAGTGATTCCATCATGAACACAGCTACCTGAGATTGCCAAGAATCTTACCCATTATAGCATTGCTGCTACATATGTTGAATCAACTCATAGCTGAAATCTAGGAGTTTCCTCCATGAAGATCGTTTGTAGGCTAGCGGAGTTGTTGGAATCCCATGAAGTTTGACACGCATAAAGCTATATCATTCTTATGATTCACAAGTAAAACTTTGCCATGCTCACAAAAATCGCTAAACATTAATTCAATTGAACAAATCCTTTTAAAGAGAGCTATCAAGTCAATCATTATTTTCTGCGGTGTTGAGTGTCTCTACAAATAGGCCTTCAAGACTAAACACTACAATACCCAAGCCTTCAATTGTGAGACTTTTTATTATTACCATTTTTTAGCAAATTTTTAGGCAAGACTTGGTTAACTACAAGAGCTGGAACAAAACGTACCCAACTAAATACCCATGCAAACAAGATTTTACTACAATATAAAGACTCACTCCACCAATATAATATCTTAACAATTACTACTAACTAGCATGGGTTTCTCAAACTTCAAAAGTAGGGAGTCTTAAGACATACCTCTCATGATTGGTTCCACTTCTCTCTTCCCTTTTGATTTTCTTCTTGGAAACTCGAAGTCGATCACTCTCCTGCAAATACGTAAAAGCCACAAGGAGAATAGGAAGAGGGAAAATAAAGATAAATGGAAAATCTTTTTGTTGTTTTTAAGAGAGGGAATTAAAGAATAGAAAATTGGTGGCAAATCTAAGCTAGAAAATCTCGAAAACAAATAGAAATAACTTAAGATAAAGTTTTAGGGAAAACAACACGAGTTCTTATAAACTCGAATTAAAAACATAACCTCGAAATAAATAAAAGCAAATGAACGCCAAATAAAGATAATGAGGAAACTTCCCAAGATTAGGATTTTGCAAGCCCTTCAAATCATTGTGGAGGCGAGAAAAAGTCGTAACTCCAGTTCGCAAATTGAGTTGATAAATTACTAGTTGTTTCTCGGAGGTTTAAGGAGAGGTTATGCATCCTCTCCACAATCCCTCCAAGTTCTTGGAAGTCTTGGTATGTAGAGAACCGGGTTGGTGGCTACTCCTCTTCTTGGTCCTCATCCTCGTCTAGAATCTCCTCCTCGGGTTGGTGTTGCTAAACCTACAAGTCATATAGCAAACTTCCTTCCTCGATAGAGAAAAGACCATTAGGCAAAGGAGCGGGGTAGAGACGCCCAGCTCCAGCAATATGCAAGTAATAAACACCACCTCTCCTATTGAGAATTCCACAAGCTTTTAAAGTATAGAAACCAATATGTCACTCACCTAGGTTGATGCCTAGGGCAATGGAAAGCACGGTGATGATGCCTCCACCTGTGATTGGTCTTTGGCTTTGGGAGGATTGGTACTCTAGGTAGCGCACAAGAATTGCGCCCAAGTTGAGTGACAAGTCGATGTTGTTGAAAGCAGCTTTTGTGAGGAATAAGATGCCCTCCTCATTGAGTCTCGTGAACTCATTTCATGCCTTCAAGGTGTTAGCAATAACATAGAACAAATAGCGAATTGCAGGATGTTGAATATTCTTCCCCTTACTTACTCTAGAGGGGGAACTCATTCCATTATAATATTGTTCCGGGGAAGGGTCTATGCCAGTAAAGGATGCACGTAAGGCATTATCATCCTTGTTTGGAAAATTAAAACATGAGCACCATTCATCTAGTGATAAGGCATAATTGTTGTTCATAAGTCGGAAAGAAATCATATCCTCTCCATGACATGCTTTAACGGTGCTTTGCAAAGAACTTAGGAATTCAATTGTTAACCGGCGATAGGTGGGCACATCATTGAATACAAAGTTTTGCAAGCTAACTCTATTGCAAAGTAAACTGAAATCATTAGACATACAAAGTTGATTCAATATAATGGGGCAAGCCCACTTGGTTGCCTTCACTTCTTGGTTCTTGATCCTGTTGAAGCGATCATGTTGGAGCCCATCCTTGAACCGTATACCCATGCGTTCTTGAGCGGCAGCCCGAGAAGCACTAGCGGCGGCACGAGCACGAGTTTGGATCCTTGTGTTCATCATCTAAAATAATAAGGAAAAACAAAAATAAAACTTTTTGATCCAACAATAATAAACATAACATGTTCCTCATCACAGCACACTAAAGACTCCCCTCAAAATAATAATCTAGGCAAGATAATCATGGAAATTAGTTCATAATAGGTCTCACCCTAGATTGATAATGACAACAGACCGAAGATGAATTTGCGAAAAGGAAATGTAGGATCAGAGGAGAAACATACCGTAGATCACTTGTGTGCGAGGAAATCGAACGAAATTAAGTAGAGATGAAGATCTCTTTAGGTTTTGAGAGAGTTTGGCGGTAGAAGAGAGAAAAAGGATTGAAGTTTTGGTGTGGGCGTAACTTCCCGTGGCGCTTTTGTGGTCGGACGCAACTATACGATCAAAACAATATGGGCGAAACAATTTGTTCCCGCCATATAGTTGGTTGTCAATCTTCTGTACCTGGAAAAGAAATTCTAAAAAGGGATTGATATCTATACGACTGGAACTATACGACCAAACTTTTTATTCCCACCATATAGTTGGTCGTTAAACCGTCAGTACCTAAGAAAGACAAATTTTTCAATGGCAAAGATATCTATACGACCAGAACTATACGGTCGGAATTTTTATTCTCGCCGTATAGTTGTTCGTTAAACCTTCTGTAGTCATCAAAAAATTTATGTTTCTTCGAGAACTCTTTCTTATCTTGAAACTTACTGAAACACATTGGTTTTGACAGAAAAGTGATAGTAAAAGTTGTCGACCAACATCAGCATGTATTAAGCGGGATTTTTAGTACTACCGAACTTCTTCTCCTCAACTGGAGCTTTCTAGCACTCTTTATTGAACATAAAACTTAAACTGAAACTTAAAACTTTACTCAAACCTTTATTTCACATGGGTTGCGTCCCGTGAAGTGCTCTTTTATGGTCAATAGCTTGACCTTGATGTTGCTCACTTAGGCCAGATGAGTGGAAGACCCACTCCAAAATAGTTGGCCTTCAAAGTGATGGCCTCCTTTTTATCATGCTTGGCTTTCTTCTTCCTAGGAAAATGAATAACAAAAGGATCCCGGGAAGGCAATTGAAGCTTCATGTTCCCTTCATGTAGATTAATCAAATCCTTAATAGTTTTTAAGAATGGACGGCCTAATATAATAGGAGCAGTAGCATCTTCAGGCATGTCAACAATAACAAAATCAATAAGAGCGGGACAACCTTTAATGTATACTAAAGTATTTTCTTTTATCCCTACAGCTTGTTTATAGGTAGAATCTACTAGATGTAATTTTAACTCGGTAATTTAAAAAGAGCCAAGATTTAACTTGTTAAAAAGATTTTTTGGAAATGTTGAAACGCTTGCACCTTGATCACAAAGTGCAGCTATCTCATTGGTCCCAATTTTAATCTTAATAGTAGGCTCAAATATATCATCAAGCTTCATAGGTAATTTTTCAGCAATTTTCTTATATTCTTCCTCAAGCTCACGTACCTTTATTGCTACCTGATTAACGAAGTGTTAATACATAGCTCCATCATTTCTTTCACTTACCGGAATCTTGATGTTGATCCTTTTTACAAGATCTTCAATGGTGTAACTTGGTGAAGGAGTATTACTATAATTAAGTTCTTTAGGCTCCTCCCTTTGGATTCTCATCATCTTGAGGTCTTAAACATGATTGGGCTCAGGTTTACCTTCAAATTTAGCTAGAATGAGAGTTCGACTCTCGGTTATCTTACCTAGCTATGCCTCAACAATCCTTGTTCTTTCTTGGGGGGCCTGCAAATCATTTCTCAAACTTATAGCTTGGTTAGATAATTTACCAAGCATAGCATCATGGTTCTCCATTATTTTAACAAGGATATTGTTTTGCTCATTTTGTGAGTCTATAAAGGACTTAAGTGTTTCTTGGAGACTACCATTACTTGATCCCATATTATTATTAGAGTTACCTATAGGACTAGAATAGTGTTTCTGAAAATTAGGATTATAATTCTTCTTCGAAGCAGGGTTATAATCATTACAAGCTATGCAGTCTATTTCTTCAATATTTGATTCTGGGATAGCTCTTACCTGGTTTTCCTTACCTTTTATGGCTAATATGAGCTCATCCAACTTAGTATTGAGTTCTTCATTTTCTTGTGGTGAGATGGAGTTCACCTTCTTCGTGTTTTATCTATCCACATGCCACTGGGCATGATTGTCTTTCATATTGTCTATCAGTTGTTTTGCTTCGGTAATATGTTTGCCCATGAATGTTCCCCCAGCTGCAGTATCAAGCATAGACTTAGACACATGGTTAAGAGCATTATAAAATAAATGGAGAATTAACCAATCTTCCATCCCATGACTAGGATAGTTTCTCATGCATTCTTTCATCCTCTCCCATGCAAGCGCTAGTGGCTCACGATCTTCCTGTGTTAAACCAGTAATATTAGATCTCAGCTGCATAGTCTTTGTAGGTGGGAAAAATTTAGTCATAAATAAATAAGTACACTCCACCCATGATGCAATAGTATTTCTAGGCAAAGATAGCAACCATTCTTTTACTCTTACTCTAAGAGGAAAAGGAAATTAGCACAATTTGACAGCATCGGGGTCAACATCTTTTATGTGCATCATATCACATATTTCAGTGAAAGTGTTCAAGTGCATACATGCATCCTCAACAGCAGAGCCCCCAAATTGATTCTATTGAACCAAACTTAAATAGTGGGGCTTAATTTCATAATCATCAGCAACAATTGTTGGCTGGGTAATAGGAGTACGCAAATAATCATTGTTGGGAGTTGCAAACTCTCCAAGCTTCTTTTCAGTCATATTTCCTATGTTTTTGGGTTTTCTTAAACAAAGACTTATGATAATAAAAACAGGAATTAAAAGACTAACTTTTTTTTGCTTTTTCAAATGAAGACTAAAAGCAAACTAACAAAATTAAAAACAAGAATTAAAACTAGCAAGGTTCCTACTAACCTCATCATGGTAGCTATTGCTTCCCCGGCAACGGAGCCAAAAAAGGGTTGATACCTTCGATCCGGATTACGGATGTAGTATAGCTCTTTTTCCCTAGTATACCTAGGTTTATCGAATCCTCGATAAGCATAAGCATAGTGAAGTTACTTTAACGGACCTTCGGGAGTTTTAGAATTCTTTTTGAGTTTTACCGGACCAAGAGTTTGCTGTCTTTTGTTGTTGTCGATGATGGAGAGAGAGGGCCTAGGGCGTTCGGTTTCACCTATAGCTGTGCAAAACATCTGATGGGAATAAAAGATAATAATAACGTATGCATGTAATTGTTAGAGCAAGACAATTATATGTGGGCAATGCATCCATAATTGCTATTGCCTCCGCAATCGCTTATAGCAATAACCTACTAGTCTCATCCATAGAAGAAAGATAACTAATTATATGCATAGTGACGTCACCGTTAATCCCAAGTAAATCCCTCACATTGAGCCGTACTACCCCTTCTATCACTGGGGTTCCCAACCTGCAGATTAGTCATTACTCATACTCCCTATACCTGGCTCAATCCTCGGGGTCTTAGGTACCTAACAAGTCCTTGTACTGAGGCAAGAGAGGATACAATAATCATCATGTCATACAAACTAATACAAGATCCCATCTATGATAAATAACATGCACAAAAGCTACATGGCTAGGCCAAAGCCCTTAGCCCAAGGAGAATTACTCACATAGCGATGAGATCAACGATCATAAACATTGCAATGGAAATCATAAGATTGATAGAAAATAGTCTTACAACGTTGCCAATCGAAGATGAGATCTACTATTACAAGTGGTGGAATATGGCTATGGTGGTGGAGATGGGTTTGGAGATTAGATCTAAGTCTATTCCTCCGGTGGCTCTTCGGTGTTGTGGATGCAGGGTTCTGGAGGTGGCTTGGTGAGAGGGTGAGACTGTTTCTCGTCGCCCGAGGCCTCTTTATATAGGGGTTCCTTCACGAAAGTTGTTCTGTTTGACCTAGCGGTGTCGATGGCAACTATACGAACGGAACTATACGGCTGGAATGTTATTCCCGCCGTATAGTTGTCATTAAAGCGTCTGTCTACACTTCACGACCCTTGGTTTCTTCGTGTTGTTGGAAATCTCATATATTTGACTTCAATGTTGTGATTCCCATAATCAAACATGATTATCTGCACAGGGAAAAATAGAAACAATGGATTGCATACCCCTTTGATCATTAGGCATTAGTGGCAGGGTTTAGAGAGATATTTCATCAAAAATATGAATAATATCCAGTTTAAATGTGGATGTAGATGGCTATATTTCACAGCCATCAACCATCGTTACTACAAAACTCCTCAAACTCATTAGAACAGAATTCCATACCATTATCAACATGTAGGACTTTTACCTTCCTTTTCAGTTTGCTTTTGAACCATAACTTTCCACTTCTTAAAAGCATCAAAAACATCAGATTTATGTTTCAGAAAATATGGCCACACTTTTCTTAAGTAGTCATCAATAATAGTAAGCATGTAATTATCACCACCAATAGAAATCTTAAGGGAAGGTCCCCATACATCAGCATGCACATAATCTAATATGCCTTTGGTGGTATGAATGGAAGCATTGAATTTAACTGTTTTATGCTTACCAAAAATGCAGTGCTCACAGAACTCAAACTTACTCAAGTTGCAATCATCAATCATCTCTCTCTTTACCAACTCTTCCATGCCATGTTTGCTCATATGCCCAATACGCATATGCCATAGATTTGTTTTACCACAATCATTAGAAGTAACAGCAGCAGCAATACTAGACAATGTGCTACCTCTAAGAACATATAATTTAGCAGAATTCATATCACCTATCATGTGATAAGAGAACCTTTTGATACTTTAACAATCTACACCCACCGGCGTACTTGTATCCATCAACATCCATGGTACTCAGGGAGATCAAATTTTTAGCTATGCTTGGTATGTTCTTCACCTTAGTCAATGTGCGTGGCACACCATCATGTGTAATGATCTTAATATATCCAACACCGACAATATGGCACGGGTTGTCATTCCCCACATGCACAAAATTTCCAGTCTGCACAGACTCATATGAACTGACCAATATTTGTTACAGAAAATATAAAATGACTCATATAAAAATGCAGTATCAAGTATCCATTCATCATCACGAGAAGCACAAGCAGCAAAAATGGCTAAACATTCACCATAAGAAATATCGCTAGAAACAATAGCTGCCTTATGAGCACCTTATTCTCCTTATAAGAGATAAACGGCTAAACATTCACCATAAGATCTAAACATTCACCATAAGAACTATCGATTGGTAAGTTATGTTCCTTTTCTCCTTATTCTGCAGCTTCCAACAATCATCAATAACATGCTAAGATTTCTTACAATACCTATAGAACTTGTCATTTCCCTTGGACTTCGAATGACCTCTGTCGTCCTTGCTCTTATCTCTATTGCCGTATTTGTTATAGCTGTGCTCGGTCCTACCACAAACCTATAGAGTTTCAGCCTTGGATGACGACCCATCTACCTACAACATAGTTTTCATCTTTTCCCTCTATTTGAGGGCCACTTGCACTTCGTCAAGGGTTAGTTCATCAAGGCTCAACAATATTGTATCACGAAAGTGTGCATAAGAACTTGACAACAAGCATAAGAGTAAAAGACCTAGATCCTCATCATCATATTTTACTTCCATAGACTACAAATCAGAAACGATCTCTCTAAAAACAGATAAGTGATTCATTACCGATCCACCTTCTTGCAACCTATGTGCCGGCGGGACGACCCCCGGATACCCCAACCAGACAAGAACTGAGGCAGGCGACTCGCGTCCGGCTAGCAGATCGTAGCCGGACACGGGCTATTCGTACTGGCTACTAGCCCGTAGCTGGAACCAGGAAGGGCGACAAGCTTCAAGGCCAGCTACACAGACGCAGTCGGACGCAATTAGGAGGACAGGGTGATGTGCTACATAGTGCATGGTACGCCCTGGTACAACAACAAGACCCGCAACTACGAAGCCATACCGAAGACTTTGCGGGTGACGCAGGCACAGTGATCGGATGCTAACGACAGGCTCGCATGGCATTCACTGTACCCATGACGACCCACACGACATGTACTTTGACAGGACATACCGTACCGGATACTATAGATAACCAGCCGGCTAGGGTCCGCCTGTGGGACCCGCTAGCCAAACTGGCTAGTGAGATTGTTGCCCCTGTGCCTATATAAGGAGAGGCAAGGCTCTCGTAGCAAGGGTTAGACTCAGTGCATTTAAGAAGGTAGCTAGATCATACAACTCGAGAAGCGATTGTACCCCGTATTCTATCCATAGTCAGATCGGCAGGAGTAGGAGTTTTACCTCACCACGAGGGCTCCGAACCTGTGTACTTCTTGTGTCTCTCTACACTAGCTCGTAATCAATCTTGCTTGCGGACGCCGTCAAGAGCTTCCCTGCTAGTCCCCACACCTCTATCTAACCTTCTCAGGTACTGCCGTTCCCAATACAACGACAGTTGGCACCCATCGTTGGGCTAGATGGCTTCGACCAGAGTCACATTCTGCACGGGACCCTGCACTTCAGCCGGTGAGCGCGTGGCCTCTGGCCTAGTGCTTACGCTCGACAAGTTTGACTACATCATCGACAACGCGTCGTGTTTCGCCGGATCCACATTTCTGGCAAACGGATCCATCCTGCTTTTCGTCGACCTTCCCGTCTACGTCGCCACTGTGCCAGAGTGTTTCCCTAGGGAGATCGTCTCCATCCCGGAATCGTTGCTCCCCAGCAGCGGCGTTTCTGTCGCTCCCCGCGGCGTTGAGGTCATGATGGCCGGCTCTAGATCCCAGCCTTGCCATCCTCGGGAGCAAGGCGATGATGAGCCCGGAACTTCTGCCTCGCTGCGGTCAAAGAACCCAGTGGAGGAGGCCATTGACCGACTCCTCACTCCTATTAACCTCGAGAATATCCTGGAGGAGGCAGAGGCGAACTTCACCATGGAGAGGCAACTCCTCCTACATGTGGCCATTGAGCTGGCCGCTGCCAAGAAGCAAGTCCACATCACCCGGCGCGAAGATGATCGCGCCCACGGCCACACTATGGCTACCCAAGAGCCGAGCCAACGCAGGCAAGTGCGATGCTAGGGCGGCAAGCTAGGCGAAAGGATGGAGAGGGACGGCGAGCCGGATCCACCGCCTCTCATTGTCCGACCCACCTACAACACGCCCATCAAGAACCTGTGTGTGGCGCAAGCTGCGATGGACGAGCTGCCCAGCATGGAGGGCGAGGAGAAAGACCGGCAACAGGCCCGGGTACAGGAGCTTCTTCGTATCACGGATGAGCAAGCCGACGCCATGCGGCAAATGCAAGAGGACCCCAGCTACTCTAGGGGAAGCAAGCCACCCTGTAATAGCAAGGGCGTGCCCCGTGATACCCAGCAGGCGTCCTCTCCTCTGGACCCGGAGAAGATGCCGTGACTCGAGCTGCAAGGGCCAGCCGTGTCAGGAGAAGAGGGTGAACAGCAACCCACAACATCCCCCTCCACCAACCGGAGCGCCACGACCTACCGGTTCCTGTCTGTCGGGCCGGGTAGGAGCGCCCAACCAGGACCGCCTGGATACCCATGACCGCATCGAGCTCCTAGCTCAAGCGCGCATCACGGAAGAGGAAGATTCCACCGGGCCGGTTTGTTTCAGACCTCGCATCCGGAACGAGCCGTTTCTGGATAAGTTTACCATGCCGCTGGATGCCCCCCAAGTACGACAGCAGCATGAAGCTAGAGGACTGGCTAACCAACTATGCCACGACAGTCGACATCGCCCACAGGAAGAAGCGCATAGCGGTGCGCTACATCCCCCTCATGCTAACTGGCTCGGCAAGGACATGGCTCAATAGCCTCGTGCCCAACAACATCAACGTCTGGCCAGACTTCAAGAGGGTGTTCGTCCGCAACTTCAACAACACATACAAGCGTCCGGGTCGCCCTCACAATCTGGCCCTGTGCGTCTAGGGCGACCGCGAGTCGGACCACGAGTACCTCGCCAGGTGGACGGAGTTGCACAACACTTGTGAGGGCATCCTAGAGAGCCAGGCAATCGGATTCTTCATCGAGGGGTGCCGAGAAGGCACCATGCTTCGCCACCGGCTACTATGTGATGATCTGAAAACCATGGCGGAGTTATATACTACTTTTTCTCTGAGTACTGCTTGGATTATTAAAATTTTGAATTAGAAGTACCCTAAATATTGGTCTCGAAATTCAACAAAAATGGTTTTGGATGCCCCATAGGTGCCCTAGGCTGGATTAATGCGTAGGATTCTAAATTTAGAAACCCTTATGTGAGTCCGCACGCCGGCAAGTTTGGCCTTTTTTCAATCAAACCACATGAAATTCAAAAACATCTAGAAATAAAAACCTGCGCATGGAGTCCTTATTTGTGACCTACTGATGAGTGCATTTTTGAAGCATATTTACTTTATATTTGCATAAGTAGTAATAGAATTGGTACTTTACGGTGCTCGCACGCACCTTTTATGCATGTTTCGATAGGATCCTGAAATATTGAGACATTATTGAATATATCACTTTGACCTATCATATTGGACAAAATATGATATTTCTAAAGTAAAAAAATCATTATTGTGATTTATCACGCACCTACGAGAAAAGACACCATGAAGGGAAGCTCTAGAAGGTTTAGTGAGTGTTGATATGAGCAAGTCTCGCCCGTACCATGCACCCGTACCATGTGGCAGTCGCTTTGCCTTGTCAAATACTTTCACCATATGTAAAAGGATCTGAGATCTGATATTTAGAGACACCAGAACACGCAAAAACCTCATCTCTAGAAGGGATCTAGAGGTGGAACTTGCAGATGACATCATCCTTGCTGCTGTGCGGATCATCGGAGGCCTAGGCATCATCTCCATCATCATTAACCGCTGCACCTTCATCACCATCATCATTCCACCTCATTTACCTTACCTTGTTGTAATTCCAATCGGTATTGTGGATTTGCACTTATTATCATCTATCTACTCGTATTCATTTCATATATCCATGATGATGTTGTTTATTGCCTCCATGAGTGGGTAGTTTACCCTGTTCTTGGTAGATGGAGAAACCCTAGCAATATTATGATGTGAAATAAAGATGATCTATAACTTTGTTTATGATTATGTGTTGGTTTTCTCTCTAGATATTATATGAAGTCGGCCGTGTAATATTTGCCTTTAGGACTAGAGATGGAATTAACATTGGATGTATGGTAGTACGTATGGTGATAAGTGACATGACGTGTCGGCGTATTTTTTGTACGGTCAAGGGGATAAGGAGAATTCACTAATCTCATATCAATATTCCATGGGAAAACCCTTAATTGTGAGGGATCAAAGTGGCTTTCTTAGGATCATCATGGAAGTGGTTATTAGGGATAAAATAACAAATGGCTTTCTGTGATCATTCATGTATGGAGCTCTCCCCACACATGTCATGAACAAGGAGATAGATTTATCATAATCATATTTAGTACCAATGCTAGAGGTGGATCCTGCAATCCCTAAGAACACTTCGCCTTACTCCAGTTTCATTACCTTTGACAACATGTTTATCTCCTTGTTGCTTTACTCTTTGGTATTTACTATATGCACAAAACAACCTTGTTTAATCACTCTTACTTGAGATCAAGGGCAGCTTACAAGTAATCCTTGATAGATAGTGATGAGGGCATAAATACCCTAACCAAATAGCTCTTTGTGGTTCCAGACTCTTACTTCTAAAACTAGTTACATTTTGCTTGTGCTCTTGCAATCATCAAGCTATTTTCTGGCGCCATTACAGGGGAGCTAAGCACTTTTAGTCTTTATTCTTAGTTCTTAATTTTTTATTTGTTTTACTAAGGTGTTTACTAGTTTTAGGTAAACACCATGACTGTGCTCGGGGATATGAACAAGCTCGATGCAATTGAATACCTCGGGAGGTTTAGTAGAGCATATGTGAAAGAATTCTCGAGTGAAAGCATTGAAGAGCATGAGGTTAACCCTCGTTTGATTGCCATTCTACATGAAAAAGATTCACATGAGACGATCTTAATGAAGATTCATATGCTCATTTAAATCATTTTAGTTAGATATGTTGGAGCCTTAAATTGAAAGGCTATTTTGAAGATGAACTAAAAATTAATTTTTTTAGCCAATCTCTAACCAACACTGCTCTTGATTGGTATATAATTTTCCCAACAGAGTAAATAATTACTTGGGAGAAGCTGAAAGGAGAATTGAAATCCCGCTTTTATCCCAGGGTGGAGTCATCCTAAGCAAGACGAGCAAATACAAAATTGAAGAATCACCCAGGTGAAGGTTTTGTAAGAGCCTACAAAAGGTATATAAGTATGATTAATAAATGTCCCCATCATGATCTACCACAATGGTATATTCTACATATTTTCTGTGGAGGAGTTAATCAAGATAATAAAAGTGAAATATATCTTGCTTCCGGTGAAGTTTTTATGGAATTCACCATAACAAGCTTGGGCACTTCTAGAAAGAATTTGCAGTAATAGAGAAACTTGGGATTTTGATTTAGGTGGCGAAGGAGGAATAGAAGTAGAATATGATTGTCTAAATGATTATAAAGAAACTGGTAAAGTAGAAGAAATAGCTGATGAGTTTAATTTTGATGATGATATTATTCTACAAATCCTTCCATCTTTTACTCCATCTTTTACAGAACACATTGAAGCACCAAATAAAGATTGGCTTCAATATACTACACTAGCTAAACCAGTTGAAGTGCAAGCAGTAGCCAGAGTGTTAATTCACCCACCAAGGAAAATACCTCCTTATTTGGATAAACGTACTTTTCCAAGGACCGTGGAGAAGCATACAATAGATCACAATCTTGTAGAACAATTGGAGGAGGAACACAGAGTTCTAAAAGAGCAAGAAGAAGAAGCAAAGGTTGAAGAAATTATTCTTGTAAATGTAGAGGAAGAAAGAGAGGTGAGTAAGGAAGAAATATTGGATATGTTTGCACATTGCAACATAGTTGAACTTGACACTGAAGTATCCAAATTCGTTGAAGGAAAGGTAAAAACTAAAAATATTGGTAAACCTATTCTTCCATGCACCTCCGATGAGTCTTCTTATTATGTACTTTGTGATATAGGGACTGTTGTTAATGTCATTCCTTTTGAATTTTATCTAGGCATCCAAGATGAACTTAAAGTATCCAAACTCATAAATATTGATATAACAATTATGCTTGCAGATAAATCACTTAGAGTCCCCATGGGAATCATTAAAGATGTTCCAATTTTTATTGGTCCATATGAATATCATATTGACTTTGTGGTAGTTTATATGCCTACCGATGCTTGTTGTCCGATTATTCTTGAAAGAACTTTCTTGCATACAGTAGGGGCAAATATTGATTGCAGAAAAAAGATAGCTTCACTGAAGTTTGGGGAAGATGAAATTGAATTCCATTTCTCAAAATTTCAAAACAAGCCCACATTTGAAGAATTTGAAGAGAAAGAAGAAGAAGAAAATAATATCACACATCTTGCCGCTTTGCTTTATGAAGCACCAGACGATGATCTAGAAAGAAGCTTGTTTGAAAAAATGATATCTCAAAGACAGTGGTAAGATGGAGATCAATGAGTATCTTGACTCCTCTCCCATAGTTGATTCTCCCATGAATGAAGAATATGAAGTTATAGAAAGAAAGGTAGATGAGGAACTTCTACCACTGAACTCAAACTTCTTCCCAAAGAATTAAAATACAGATTTTTAGATGATACTAACAAATACCCTGTTATTGTGAGTGCTAGTCTTACATAAAAGGAAGACGAAAATTTGTTAACCATGTCGAGAATGCAACGTAAAGCTTTCAGATATTATATGGATGACTTGAAAGGGATTAGTCCTTCAATATCCACCCATCTATGGAAGAAGGCTCTCAACCGGTTGCATACTTTCCAAGAAGGCTAAAACCACAAATGAAATAAGTGGTAAGAAAATAAATAATTCGCCTCTTAGATGTAGGTATCATTTATCATGTGGCAGAAAGTGACTAGGTGATTCATGTTCATTGTGTTCCTAAGGAAATTGGATTTACTGTTGTGCCAAATGAACACAATGAATTAGTCCCTACTCAAACTATTGTTGGGCATAGAATGTGCATTGATTTAGAAAGCTAAATAAAGAAACTAGAAAGGATCACTATCCTTTGCCATTTATAGATCAAATATTAGAGAGACTTCCATTTCGATTATGCAATGCACCTGCTGCTTTCTAGAGATATATGATTGCTATCTTTGCAGATTTTGTTGACAATATCATGGGAGTATTCATGGACAATTGCTTCATCTATGGAACTTCATTTAATCATTGCCTCAACAACCTCAATAAAGTTTTGCAGCAATGTGAAGACACTAACCTTGTTTTGAATTGGGAGAAATGTCATTTCCCTGGACCTTCGACGAGGGTTTAACTCATCAATGCCCATTGTTATGGACTTGGGTTTTGGAGAAGGAGGGAGCGCTGGAGACATCTATCGGCTAGCAAACAAGCACACAGGGGACTTAAAGATTTACCTAGGTTCAGCCCTCGTAGAGGTCCCTACTCCTGCTTGTCTGCTCGTGGAATTATTGAAGGAATCGAGGATTACAATGTTGTGCAGATGCAATCTGGCGAGGGTTGTGGAAACTAGGGTTGCGTGTGTCCTCCTCGCCGCCCCCTCCTGGCCTTTATATAGATAGGCCAGGTCTCGGGTAGCAGGTCGAGTCGGTTACACGTTAGGGTTTTTCTCTTTGAACTTTCTATCTTTGGCTTCTTCTTGTTCTTCAAGCAATCAAGAGTCCGTAGGCTACTCGAGTTCTTTATTTGGGCCTTGGCGACACCGTGGGCTTCCGTTGTATTCATGCCGTATATACCAAGCTCGAGTATCTATAGGGTATACCCATGTCAGTAGCCCCCGAGTGTCCACTGGAATCGCAGATTTGACTGGAGACTTATGAAGTCTTTTGTGTGCATGGATGAGTATATTTTCGACTTCTTTTTTATGTCATAGGGATCATTGATATACGTGCCTGATTTGACCAATATATCGGTATCAGTTAACTGCCTTAGGGCAAAACAACACAATCTACTCGAACTCGAGTCCCTGGACTTGAGTCCGGAAATGTGTTGGTGTAATTCGACTCAAGCCGCGGAGGTCTTATAGGAGTCGAATTCCAGTATACGGGTGTGAGCACTCAACGCGTCCATCAAGGCATGTTCATCGTACCTGTAGGCATGGATATATTTCTGGCAGTGCGCAGCAAATGCGTTGCCAGGCCTTATTCATGTCTTATCTTCATGCTGCAAGCGCAGCATCCGAATTTTTGTCATTGTGGAGATGATTCGGGTGACCCAGGAGAGGCAGTCTCTTTGTAGGGAAAAATCATGAGGCGGTGTCGCCATAAGCTTCGAGTGCGGATGTTATCGACACACAGTACGATGTACAAATAATCATAGGGTGCGCGACCAGCGCTCCCTATGGGAGTAGCCCCTAAGTGCCTGGTGGAGTCGAAGACTCAGGCAGGGACTAAATAACCTTTGGGACTGGTATCTTCTTTTGTTGCTTGTTTCAGTCGAATTTGTTTCCGGCACTCCCTATGGGAGTAACCCATGTCCATAATCGAATCGCGGATTCAAGTGATTGGGTATGCTTTTTATGTCCATATTCCTGTAGAAGAGAAAAATAAAAATCATAGGGTGCGCGACCAGCGCTCCCTATGGGAGTAGCCCCCGAGTGCTTGGTGGAGTCGAAGACTCGAGCAAGGACTAAAGTAGTCGAAGTCTTCTGCTGCGTAATTTTGAATGACGTTAGTGCTGACAATGTAATGACCTCAGTTGCCCGCGTGAGCCAATTTGATGGGACGTGACGAGCAGTGGGTCCCATTTTCTGACTCTGACTTGACCAGGCGTGCGTAATCTCCGTTTCAACTGTGCCTCCTCGATTTCCACGCGTAATGGGGATAGTGGGGGGCGGTTCACACTTCACGTCCTCCACGTGTCGAGCACGATGAACGCCACGCGTCTGGTAGGGTTTTTCCTAGCCGTTAGATTGCATCTTCCAGGGGGTTAAGTAGCGATGTTGCGACGGTAATTTTTCACATCTGCTTCTTTTCTCTGCCTTTGCCTCCATCGCCATTGCTGTTGCTCCTCTTCTTATTTGTGTTCGTCTTTCCACGCGGCGCTGGACCAGCTCCGCGTATTTCCCATTTACTTTCTCCGGTCACATCGCCACCGCAGAATGGGGAAGAAGAAAGGAGGTGTCGCGGCCGATTCTGCCGCCGCCACGGTTGCTGTGAAGAAGAACGGTGGCTCCGCCGCTACGGGCACCAGCACCGCCGCCGCCGGGAAAAAGAAGGGCACGGGCACTCGCGTCACCAATCGCGCGTGGCGTGAATATGTGATCAAGTCCTCTGAGCTCCGTCTTCTACGCCAAGATGGAGTTTTGTCTGCCGTAGTTGCTGACGCGCGCGTCCCTAGCAGCGTGGTAATCCCCTCTCTGCCTGCTGGCTTTCGGGTGATGTAGCTAGCGTTCATCATCCGCAGTCTATCGTTGCCCCTGCATCCTTTCTTCTGGGGCCTTCTCTGTTTCTATGGGCTCCATCTGCATCAGCTGTCCCCCAACTCCATCCTCCATGTAGCTTGCTACATTACTCTTTGCAAGTGTTGGCTCGGAATCGAGCCACACTTCGGTCTCTTTAAGCGTCTCTTCAAGCTGAAACGCCAGTCGGCGTCTAGCTGCATAGTCTACGATGTAGGAGGTCGCGGTATCCATGTCGAGTCCTCTGCCACATACTTCGACATCAAACTCACAGCGTCTGTCCAAGGGTGGAGGGACAAGTGGTTCTACATCCGCGACCTGAAGGCCGACGGAGACCACTACGGACTCGCGCCCTTCGATCCCGCGACGCCGTGCAAGAGGATGTGCTCCTAGAAGAACGTAGTGATGTCCGGCGAATCCGCGGAGACAAATGTGCTGTACGAGCATGTCTGCGGCCTCGAGAATCACATGGGTAAAGAGGAGGGAGGCTGCGCCCTCATTCGCACTTGGCTGCGCCGTCGCATCCAGCCTCTGCAGGCCAGAGTCCATCCTATGTTCCAGTGGGCTGGCACAGACGATGTCACTCGCGTTTCTGCCAATGGCATTTCCGCCAGTGAAGTAGATAAAAGGGTGCGACTGGTCACCAAGTACACCACCAAGGATGTGCTCCCCAATGACCCAGTCGTACCTCCATTCGATGCTACTAACCCTCCTCCTGAGGTACAGTTGTGCTACGTAGTAGCTTTGTTTGTCGTTTGCTTCTTTTCATTTTTTCTTGACTTGTGCTAAATTGTTTTCTGTGTGCAGGATTGGGGGGTGTCGCCCTGTATGCCCCCTCTTCCTGAGGGGGTTATCCCTCGTGAAGCCCTTGAAGAGGACGAGTCGGAGTCGACCATCCCATCTGATGTGGAGGAGGAAGCTCCCGAGTCGAGTGGTCCGGACACTCGCAAGCGTTCACGCAGCAAGGATTCGGATGCGTCGTCTCCTTCGACTCCGGAAGGTGCGGCTGTGGCATAGAATCACCGATACCTGCCGTTCATGTGAGTGCCGTGGCGCCTCCTTCTCGCAAGAAGATGCAACTACCGAAGGAGTCATCGTCAGAGTCGAGGGATCAAACCTTCGATTTTGACAAGTTTGATTGGTAAGTATATAAAGTTTTCCGTGTGGGTCTTCTTTTCTAGTTGTCTTCTCTTGATGTTTGTTTTGGTTTTCCGTCAGCTAGCATCATCATCTTCTGGCGACGTCCAATTTGTGAAGGAATCTGTCGTCGCGACCTCCAAGGCCGAGAAAATGGCTGAGTGCGCACCTTCCCCTCCATTGGCGGCCCACTCCGGGCATAATTCATCAAGTTCTCCACACGATGTGGAGCATCGGATGGTTGCCTGGACGACTGCGCATCAATCGACTTCGGAGTCATTGGAGGATCATGTATGTGTAGTACCT
This sequence comes from Avena eriantha, assembly GCA_910589775.1. Lineage (NCBI taxonomy): Eukaryota > Viridiplantae > Streptophyta > Magnoliopsida > Poales > Poaceae > Avena > Avena eriantha. The sequence goes on from OU342740.1 coordinate 240,718,852, forward strand.
CTTTTTCTGATGTTGCAGTCGAATTTTTATCTATGCCATTTGCCGAGCCTTTACTGTTTTCTTTATTGCAGCTCCTTGTGAAGGAAGCCGCTCACCTAGCGGAGCAGGTGCTTGCGATGGGTCGTCAGCATGCAATGCTGGATAATCGCCATCGCGCGGTTGAAAGTGAGTGCTCTTTAATTTTCTTCTGCATCCTTGTGATATATTCGACTGAAAGTTTATCTTTGTTTGTGTCACAACTAAGCATAATGCCCTCCTTCGTAGCACTGCTTCCCTTGAGAAAACGCTTGTTGCGGTGGTGAAGAGCCGTGATGAGACAATCACGGCGCTGGATGAATTGCGGAAACACGAAGAGGATCTGCGCGCCTCCATCGCAGATAGGGATAAGTTGTTCGAAGAACAACTTTTCTCGATTGCCAAGGCTCTCTCAGGTATGCCCTTATCTAGGTTTTCGTCGTGTCTCTTCTTTTGAATTTGCTGCCGTGCTGACTTTTGTGCTGATGCTTGTTTCTTTTGTAGATGCCAGCAGTTTGAGCTTTGACGCGCAGGCACTATGTCGCGATGATGCGTTGGTGCGCGCCATTTCAGCAGTCGAAGACCGCAGCACTGCCATGCAGGGGATGCTCACCAAGACCAAGGGCATGCTTAGTGGCCTTCAGGAGGAGCTGGCACCCAAGGCTGAGCTGATCAAAAATATGGATGAGCTGGTGGAGTCCCTTGCCGGGGGCATTCCGGCGAGCTTCAAGAACTCGCTCCGTGCGGCTGGCGCTTCGATGTCACTCGCAATGGTTCAAGCCCATGGAGTCGAAGTTGATCCTGCAGCGGTTTCCAAGGCGATGCCTGTCAGCGTGGATGGCCAGCAGGTAGTCTTTGCTCCTTTCACAACTGCTTGTGGTAAGTACGGGCCGCAGCTGATCAATACAGTTGCAAAGTACTCGGAGGAGCTTCAGCGAGCCAAGAAAGTGGCGAAGGCTGCGACGCAGGGGCCGGCGGGAAGTCTCTGGCGTCTGATACTTCCACAGACTCGATGAGGCCCCCAAAACCGAATTCTATGTCGAAGAAACCAGTTGCTCCTTAGTAGTCGCGCCTTGTAATAGTTAAATAGCATATTTCTTTTGTTGAAGACATGCCTTTTGGCGAGTGTATCTACTGATAATTTTGTTGATCTTGAATGCACTCGAATCCTTTTTTCTATGCTTCGCCTTGGTCTTCTTATTGTCTCTTGCTTGATTTGTGATAGGGCACATCGAGTGATCCTTTGAGGGAACCTCGTGATTCGCCACCCCCTGATGAGACCTTGGCACCGCCGGGCTCAAGGGTGGACGAGCTATCTTTGCTCTCGCAACTCTGTGACCACGTGAAGCAGTTGGAGCGTGAATTGCCCGTACTTCGTGGTAACGCGGATGTATGGAAATCGAGGGCGGAGAAGGCTGTCTCCCGAGAACAATATCTGCTGGGGGAGGTGACACAGCTAGGCGACCAATTGCAATGTTAGTTTCCTTCTCCCTTATCTTTTCTCTATAGTCATTCGCAGTAGGTCGTTGTCTTCATACTTCTTCCTTTGCTTGGTATAGTTGTCAGTGCGCGCCATCCGCAGGATGAGAAGGATAGGATTGACATTCGCATGAATGACCTGACCCAAGAGCAGCTTCAAGCGAGTGGATACTTCTGGGTGGATCATGATCGCGCAATTGCGTTGGCGACCCTGCAGGATCATGCGTCGCGAGTGCTTCATTTCTTGAAGAAGTCGCAATCATGCTTGAAGAATATTTACCGAACGAGGTTCCCGCTGGACGCCGTTCCGTCGAGCCTGCTGGCCCTTCTTGCTAAATTCCAAGACTTGAGTGCCGTCCGCGAGTGTGTACGGCAACAGCTAGTGGCTGGTGCCAAGGTTGTTTTGTCGCTTGTGCGACTGCACAGGCCTGATGTGGATGTTGCAGCAATTGTGGCCAGACCACCAGCGCTGCCAGTAGGTTTGACTTGGGACATGGTTCCGCACTACCAGGCGATGGATCGCCTAGCGGAGGAAATCATCGACTTCTTCGAGGAGTAGACCAACGTTCCTTTACTACAATAGTAGTTTAGTTTGTATCGTGCACATAGTTGTACCAGTGTTGTAAAGTTCATATATATGCTGTGCATAATTGACTAACATTGATGTATATAAAGAGCTTGTTAGCGTGTATGTTTTGTGAGTGCGTTGCACCGTGCGATTCCTTTTTGTTAGCCTGACTTGTTTTTATCTCAGCTCCTTGCCAACCTGTCAGGTGCGTTGCAAATGGGTTGGTGTTTGTCAAGGGATTCGATTGGTGTGCCAGCTACTCAGGATATCGCGTTAGTTTGTAGAACAGATGTGTATAGGGTGGTGCAGCCCCCAAGTGGATAATTTGTGAGAAATAAAAGAAAACACAGAGTTTTGGGGCACTTAGCTTTATTTATTCGTAGGATAGTATGAGGTACAATGTGTGGCTAAGTAGCCTTGGCTGAATAGCCTTATTTGCAATCTAAAAATAGAAACGACTAAGGGTAGAAGAGCCACAACTGCGCGATGTTCCAAGGGTTGGAGTATGCGGCTCCTGTCTCTAAATCTTTAAGGAGATAGGCGCCACCTGGGATTACTTATGGAATCACGTATGGTCCCTCCCAGGGGGACTCGAGCTTGAGATGCCCTTGCTATTTCAGTCGCAGGACCAGGTCGCCTTCGACGAAGAACCTAGGGCGTAGCCTTGTGCTGGGGTAGTTGTGCAGGTTTTGCTGGTAGATTGTCGATCTTTCTGCTGCGATTTCCCATGCCTCATCAAGGAGGTCGACGGAGTCTTCGAGTGCAGGAGTTGACTCCTGCTCGCTGTAAGAGACCACCCGCGGTGCTTTGTATCGTACTTCGGTGGGTAGCATCGCTTCAGCCCCGTGCACCATGAAGAACGGGGTGTACACTGTGGCGCTGTTTGGAGTTGTGCGTAGGCTCCAGAGTACCGATTGCAGCTCGTCTGGCCAGCAGCCTGCAGCCTGTTCGAGTGGCCTGAGGAGTCGCTTCTTGATGCCGCCGCAGATGAGCCCGTTAGCTTTTGGACCTGTCCGTTGGTCTGTGGATGTGCTACGGAGGCATAGCTGACGTTGATTCCCTGATTCTCACAGAATTCCTGGAACTCCTTAGATGTGAAGTTTGTCCTGTTGTCCGTGATGATGCTGTGTGGCACTCCGACGCGGTAGATGATGGACTCGAAGAACTTGACTGCGCTTTATCCTGAATAATTAGTCACTGGCATGGCTTCTATCCACTTGGTGAATTTGTCGATTGCGACTAAGAGGTAGACATAGCCTCCTCGTGAGGACCTTGGGAGTTTGCCGACCATGTCGAGGCCCCATTGCATGAAGGGCCAGGCCAATGGAATTGGTCGGAGCTCTGTGCTAGGTGCGTGCGGCTTGTCTATGAATTGCTAGCAAGCGTTGCATTTTTGGACGATGTCCTTGGCGTCACGCATGGCCGTAAGCTAGTAGAATCCAGCTCGTAGAGCTTTGGTGATGAGGGCGCGACTGCCGGCGTGGTGCCCGCAGGTCCCCTCATGGATGTCGAGGAGAACAGCTCTTCCATCGGCCGTAGAGACGCATCATTGGAGTACTCCTGTAATGTTGCGCTTGGTTAGTTCACTGTTGATAACAGCGAATGCCTTGGAGCACCGTGTGATGTGCCGGGTGTTAGTCGGATCGTCCGGTAGCCTCTTGCTCAGGAGGTATGTAATGTATGGTTGGGTCCAAGATGGCTCGATCATCATGACGCTCATTGGTCCTTCGAGTCCTGTGTCTAGCTCCAGGTCGTCGAATGCCATTGGCTCATTGGGCGGCGCAACCCCCGAGTCCGTTGTTGCGCTTGTTTTCTTCTCTAGCGTCTTTGGCTTGATGGAGAGTTCGCAGATGCGCTCGAGAAATACCCCAGGTGGTATGGGGGCGTAGGTGGAGCCTATGTTAGCGAGTGCGTCCGCCTCTTCATTGCTTTCGTGGCCGATGTGCTGTAGTTCGCAACCGTCGAAGTCCCCTTCGAGTGTGTCGTAGAGGTCGTGGTAAGAGATCATGTTATCGTTCGGTGCATCGCACTCGTGCATTGTTTGGTTGACGACCAGCTTGGAGTCGCCATATATTATGAGCCTCTTGGCGCCGCAGGCTTTTTCCATCCTCATCCCATGTAGTAGGGCCTCGTATTCGGCTTTATTGTTGGAGGCGGTGAACTGCATTCGCAGGATATATTTCAGCTTATCTCCCTGGGGCGATGTTAGTATGACACCTGTGCCAGCCCCATCTTTTCGCTTCGAGCCGTCGAAGTGCATTGTCCAGAGATAGGACATGTCTGGTTTTTCAGGGAGCTGGTTCTCCATCCAGTGCAGGAGGAAGTCAGGGAGAACTTGCTATTTGATTGCATCGCGTTTTTCATATGTGATGTCTCGTGGAGACAGTTCGATTCCCCAAAGCGCGACCCGTCCGGTGGCGTCGGGGTTGTTGAAGATGTGCCCAAGCGGGGTGTCGTTGACTACCACGATTGGGTGTTCCTGGAAGTAGTGGCACAGTCGCCGGGCCATCATGAAGACGCCGTACGCTAGTTTCTAGTACTGCGGGTACCGCTGTTTTGTTGGCGTAAGTACCTCGCTGAGGTAATAGACTGGGCGATGTACCCCGTGGACCTTGTTTTCCTCGGCTCATTATACTACAAGCACTATGCTGACCACCTGGTTGGTGGCGGAGATGTATAGCAACAATGGTTCCCTTTCGCGTGGGGTCACCAGTACTGACGAGGTGGATAGCCGGCGCTTGAGGTCTTCGAATGCTTCCTGCGCCTCGTTGGTCGACTCGAACTTGTCAGCTTTGCGGAGGAGTTGGTAGAAGGGCAGTGCCTTTTCACCCATCCGACTGATCAATCGACTGAGCGCCACGATTCGCCCAGCCAGCTGCTGGACACCTCTTACGTTTTTCGGCTTCTCCATGGCATGTATGGCTTTTATTTTCTTCGGGTTCGCCTCGATCCCTCTCGCGGAGATAATATATCCGAGTAGTTGCCCAGATGGTACAGCGAAAGCGCATTTGTCCGGAGTGAGGTTAATCTGGTAGCGGTCGAGGTTGGCGAAGGTTTCGCGCAAATCATCGATTAGCGAGGCTTCCTCTTTGGTCTTGATTACTATGTCAACAATATAGACTTGGATGTTGCGACCAAGTTGGTTCTTGAGGCAAGCCTGCATGCATCGCTGGTAGGTGGCTCCTGCGTTCTTCAGTCCGAAGGGCATTGTGTTGTAGCAGAACACACCAAAAGGCGTTGTAAACGCTGTTTTTTCTTGATCTTCCTCCTTCATTCGAATCTGGTTGTAGCTTGAGTAGGCGTCAAGGAATCAGAGGCGCTCACATCCCACGGTGGAGTCGATGATCTGGTCGATTTGCGGTAGCGGGAAATGATCCTTTGGGCAGTGCTTATTCAGAGAGGTGAAGTCCACGCACATCCACAGGATATCCGTGTCTTTCTTTGGTACTAGTACCGTGTTGGCAAGCCAAGTGCTTTCCTTGATCTCGCGTATAAATTTGGCATCGAGGAGTCTATTGATCTCCATTCCAACTGCCTTTGCTCTTGGTTCAGACAGTCACCGAATTGTTTGTTTGACTGGCCTTGCGTCTGGGTTGACATTGAGTGCATGCTCGGAGAATTCCCTGGGAACTCCTGGCATGTCCGCTAGACTCCAGGCGAAGATTTCCCAGTGCTCACGGAGGAATTTGACGAGCGCGAGTTCCTATGCGGGACTCAAGTTGTTGGTGATGAGGGCCGTCTTGGCGGGATCCGATGGGTGGACCTGAACTTTCTTTGTGTGCACCGATGAGTCGAAAGATTGGGCGGGTGAGCTTGGCCATCTTAGGGGAGGCAGACTGTTGTCTGTCGACTCCTTTAGTCCCAGAAGTTCTTCCTACATGCCGAAGGACTGGGAAATTCTGTTGAATTCCCTGTCGCAAATGTCAGACCTCTCGAAGCTCCCATTGACTGTGATGACGCCATTAGGGCCAGGCATTTTCATCTATAGATAGGCGTAGTGTGGCACTGCCATGAACCTAGCGAATGCGACACGTCCGAGGATGTAGTGGTACTGTGAGGGCCAATTGATGCGCTCGCGCCGAAAGTTTTTCGGCATGCCAAAGATAACGTCGAGGTTGATTTTGCCAAGGGGATACACGCCCTTGCCTAGGACGATGCCGTGGAATCTTGTGTCTGAGGTCTCTAAGCAAGTCAGAGGGATCCTCGTTGGTCGCAAGGTACTCGCGAATATAAGGTTGATGCCGCTTCCGCCGTCCATGAAGACGTGGCTCATGTCGAAGCCTCCAATTTGTGCCTCGAGTACAAGGGGACAGTGGCTTGGACGAGGTACTTGGGGCGGGTGGTCGCGCTTGTCGAAGGTGATGCAGGACTCGCTTCCACTGAGGTACTCAGTGGTAAATGGTGGCGAGTTTGTTACCAGATTGACTTGGCGAGTGATGGCCTTTTGCACCCAGTTGGAGGGGCAACCCTTTTGGATCATCATGGTGCCTATGGCCTGTGGGTACGGCTCGCCTCCATGATGCTGGTCGGGTGCGTCCGCGCTTGGCGGTGGTCCAGGTCATGGTGGAGGAGCTCCATGGGCCACAGCGCCTGGGGCGGCTCTGTAGCCCCTGTTGACTGCGTCGCGATTCATCCGAGCTAGGCCTTCATGGAGTTTGAGGAACTCGCGGCAGTCTTTGAGGAGGGGCTGGATTTCTTTTTGCCGTCATGCTTGTCGATGTAGAAGTGCACGGTGCATGGTCCAGACAACTTGTCTTCAACGGATGTGGCGGGTGCTTCATCGCGATTGTGGTGCTACCATACTTGCGTGGTTTTCCCGGAGTCGCGATATCCACCGCTGCGGTAGCCGCTGTTGCGGTTGTCGTCGCGCCTTTCGGCGTAGCCGACTGCGACCATGTTGACGTTGTCGCGATCATCATAGATGCGCATTCTCCGTTTGCTTTGGCAGTCGCGTCTGCGCTCGAGTTCTGCTTCCTCGTTGGAGTGAACACGATTCTTCACCGCATCTTCTCCGTCAGCCCACCGATTCGCGATTTCCATCAGGTGGTCGATGGTCTTGGGCTTCAAGCGGCCCAGCTCCTCCCTGAGCTCTATGCGGCAAACACCACCATTGAATGCGTTGATTGCGTGGTCCTCCGAGATATTTTCTGTGGAGTTCTTGATGATGGACCACCTCTGGATGTACGAGCGTAGTGATTCACCCGATCTTTGATGGCAGCACCTCAGCTCTTCGATTGACACGGGCCTTTTGTACGTGCCCTTGAATTTGTGCACAAAGCTATAAACCAGCTCTTCCCAACTGCGAATGGATCCGCGTGGGAGGTTGTTGAGCCATGCTCGGGCGGCGCCCTGCAGCTGTAGCTGCAGGCACTGCATGGCCGTACTTCGACTTCTGCCATGAAGCCTGACGGAGGAGATGTTGTCCTCCAACCAGATTTTCAGGTCCTACAGACTGTCAAACTTCGGGTTCTCTGATGGGAGCTTAAACCCCTTGGGCATTCGCTTTTGCCTGATGGCCCTGATGAAGCATCTAGCGCCATAGAGCTCCACATCCTCGTCTTCTGAGTCAGTCGATCGGGCACATCGCGCCGTTGACTTGTCGATCTTACGCTGCGTGATATCGTCACGCGTGTCGTAGTCGTGGTTATGTCGCCGTGAGCAGCGGCATCGAGATAGATCATGACTGTCATCGCTGAATGAGGGCGAGGAACAGCGTTTTTCCAGAGCCTTGCCTTTCTTCGGCTCCGGTGTTGGCTCCTTGTCGAGGGTGGCCTCGATTAACCCTAAGCCGGCAATCGTAGATAGGTGCATGGCAGCCCGAGGGTCTCCAGCTGGCGGTTGGTTGTTGAGGAGGTACATGGTGGCCACCGTTACCGCAGCTTGCGGCGTTTTTGGTAGCACGTTGCCACGCGAGTCCACCGTCATGGAGCTGAAGTCGAGGACCTTTGTGGCTTCTACATGCTCCTGCTCAGTGAGGTGGGCCAGTCGAGATCGCCTCTTCTTAGCGAGGTACTCGTTGCACTTGGAGGAGGATCCTCCGTGGGAGGAGAGCCCAGCTCGTCGGAGGCTCGACTCGTCTGCCGCCTTTTTGCGTGCCTCGAGTTGCGCGATTGTTTGCACTTGGCGCTTGAATTCCTCCTTCAGGAGCCAATGGTAGCCCATCAGCAGTTCTTGCAGGGAGCCAAAGGGTAGAGGGTTGCCCCGTAGGGCTTCACGGCAGTGATCCCACTCGAGTTCGTTGAGCCTGATCACGATGCGTTTGCCAGTCTGCTCGTTTGTTATAGTTGGGGGTTCGACTGCCCCTCCATTGTTGACGGGGGCGCCATTTGGCGGTGGTCTGCCATTGGGTATGACGCCATTTGGTGGGTCGGCTCCATGGCCGCCGTTGCCCGTGTTGTTGCGATTGGCGGAGGAGTCGCCTGCGTTGATGACGGCACACATGAAGTGGTTGGGGAAGCTGCTATCCCACAACTTTCAGATCCGGAAGCGTAGGCTCCATCTTCAGTTGCCAGATCGCCCAGATTGGATTCGCGACTGCTATCGCTGTCCGTATTCTCGACTGTTGTCGAGGCATTGTGCTTAATGAGGGTGCCGATCGGCGGGGGAAACCACGATGCCGGATTGATCGATGGTATCGTCGGTTGGTCAGGCATGCGGAGCGTGCCCATCTGACCAACTTGGAAGCGGAAGCTCCCGATCGCCAAGCTAATCCCATCGCCCACGGACTCGAAAGCCGGGCGACTGGCCGGTGTGAGGACGGTGAAGTCGAACGCGCCAAAGAGCTGTCAGATCTCCGCGGTTGCGCAGTTGTAGATCGCAGTTGGTGGGGCCGAAGAAGCCGCTACATCAGCACTCCCGTTTCCTAGAGACGGCGCCAATTGACGAGGGTTTAACTCATCAATGCCCATTGTTATGGACTTGGGTTTTGGAGAAGGAGGGAGCGCTGGAGACATCTATCGGCTAGCAAACAAGCACACAGGGGACTCAAAGATTTACCCAGGTTCAGGCCTCGTACAGGTCCCTACTCCTGCTTGTCCGCTCGTGGAATTATTGAAGGAATCGAGAATTACAATGGTGCACAGATGCAATTTGGCGAGGGTTGTGGAAACTAGGGTTGCGTGTGTCCTCCTCGCCGCCCCCTCCTGGCCTTTATATAGATAGGGCAGGTCTCGGGGTAGCAGGTCGAGTCTGTTATAGGTTAGGGTTTTTCCCTTTGAACTTTCTATCTTTGGATTCTTCTTGTTCTTCAAGCAATCGAGAGTCCGTAGGCTACTCAAGTTCTTTATTTGGGCCTTGGCGACACCGTGGGCTTCCGCTGTATTCAGGCCGTATATACCAAGCTCGAGTACCTGTAGGGTATACCCATGTCAGGTGGCGAAGGAGGAATAGAAGTAGAATATGATTGTCTAACTGATTATAAAGAAACTAGTAAAGTAAAAGAAATAGCTGACGAGTTTAATTTTGATGAAGATATTATTCTACAAATCCTTCCATCTTTTACAGAACACATTGAAGCACCAAATAAAGATTGTCTTCAATATACTACACTAGCTAAACCAGTTGAAGTGCAAGCAGTAGCCAGAGTGGTAATTCACCCACCAAGGAAAATACCTCCTTAGGTGGATCAACGTACTTTTCCAAGGACCGTGAAGAAGCATACAATAGCTCAAAATCTTGTAGAACAATTGGAGGAGGAACAAAGAGTTCTAAAAGAGCAAGAAGAAGCAGCAAAGGTTGAAGAAATTATTCTTGTAAATGTAGAAGAAGAAAGAGAAGTGAGTAAGGAAGAAATATTGGATATGTTTGCACATTGTAACATAGTTGAACTTGACACTGAAGTATCCCAATTCGTTGAAGGAAAGGTAAAAGCTAAAAATATTTGTAAACCTATTCTTCCATGCACCTCCGGTGAGTCTTCTTATATGTACTTTGTGATATAGGGACTGCTGTTAATGTCATTCCTTTTGAATTTTATCTAGACATCCAAGATGAACTTAAAGTATCCAGACTCTTAAATATTGATATAACAATTATGCTTGTAGATAAATCACTTAGAGTCCCCATGGGAATCATTAAAGATGTTCCAATTTTTATTGGTCCATATGAATATCATATTGACTTTGTGGTAGTTTATATGCCTACCGATGCTTGTTGTCCGATTATTCTTGAAAGAACTTTCTTGAATACAGTAGGGGAAAATATTGATTGCAGAAAAAAGACAGCTTCACTGAAGTTTGGGGAAGATGAAATTGAATTCCATTTCTCAAAATTTCAAAACAATCCCACATTTGAAGAATTTGAAGAGAAAGAAGAAGAAGAAAATAATATCACACATCTTGCTGCTTTGCTTTGTGAAGCACCAGACGATGATCTAGAAAGAAGCTTGTTTGAAAAAATGATATCTCAAAGACAGTGGTAAGATGGAGATCGATGAGTATCTTGACTCCTCTCCCATAGTTGATTCTCCCATGAATGAAGAATATGAAGTTATAGAAAGAAAGGTAGATGGGGAACTTCTACCACTGAACTCAAACTTTTTCCCAAAGAATTAAAATACAGATTTTTAGATGATACTAACAAATACCCTGTTATTGTGAGTGCTAGTCTTACATAAAAGGAAGACGAAAAGTTGTTAACCATGTCGAGAATGCAACGTAAAGCTTTCATATATTATATGGATGACTTGAAAGGGATTAGTCCTTCAATATCCACCCATCTATGGAAGAAGGCTCTCAACCGGTTGCATACTTTCCAAGAAGGCTAAAACCACAAATGAAATAAGTGGTAAGAAAATAAATAATTCGCCTCTTAGATGCAGGTATCATTTATCATGTTGCAGAAAGTGACTAGGTGATTCATGTTCATTGTGTTCCTAAGGAAATTGGATTTACTGTTGTGCCAAATGAACACAATGAATTAGTCCCTACTCAAACTATTGTTGGGCATAGAATGTGCATTGATTTAGAAAGCTAAATAAAGAAAGTAGAAAGGATCACTATCCTTTGCCATTTATAGATCAAACATTAGAGAGACTTCCATTTCGATTATGCAATGCACCTGCTGCTTTCTAGAGATATATGACTGCTATCTTTGCAGATTTTGTTGACAATATCATGGGAATATTCATGGACAATTGCTTCGTCTATAAAACTTCATTTAATCATTGCCTCAACAACCTCAATAAAGTTTTGCAGCAATGTGAAGACCCTAACATTGTTTTGAATTGGGAGAAATGCCACTTTACAAGAAGGAATAGTGCTCGGTCATAAGATATCATGTAAAGATATAAAGGTTGATAAAGAAAAAATAGAAGCAATAGAGAGGCTACCACCTCCACATGACATGAAAGGTATAAGAAGTTTTCTTGGTCAGGTTGGTTTTTATAGGAGGTTCATTAAGAATTTCTCTAAAGTTGTTAGAGTGTTAACTAACCTCTTATAGAAGGATGCTCATTTCAATTTTGATGATAGCTTTTTCACTGCATTTACCACTTTAAAATAAGCTCTTTTAAATGCTCATACTATTAAACCACCTAATTGGAGAAAGCCTTTTGGTTTGTTTTGTGAAGCTAGCAATAAAGGTACTGGGACTGTGATGGTGATGAACTTAATATCATTCATCCTGCTAGTTGCACTCTTAATGAGGCTCAAAGGAACTACCCCATGGCTAAGAAGGAACACTTTGCAGTTGTATTCACCTGTGATAAATTTAGATCTTACATTATTGACTCAAAATTTAGAGTCCATACTGATCATGATAGCTTAAAATGAATTCTTGAAAGAACTCACGTTAAGACTATGATGATTCGTTGAACTATACTTTTTGCAAGAATTTGAATTGAAGGTTATGCTAAGAAAGGAAGAACCACCTGAGGTACCAGGATCAATTAAAGAGATATTAGCTGAGGAGAGGGTAGCATCAACATATATACCTCCAGGTACCATTTGTCCAGAGAAAAAATTTCTAACACTTTTTAATGGATTTAGCAATTTCCACAAGGGGAAAAGGAAACCAATGAAAAAGTTAAAGGGAGGTAAATTCCCTAAAGTCATTCCTTTAAGATCTGGTAAGTGAGGTAAGTTTAAACTTACTCCTTTCAATTTGTATTCCTATTTTCCCGTATTATCTTTCATTTTTAAGTCCTTTTGTTTTCCTGAGCCGTATGGCAGTTTTCAGAAGTTGGTACTTATACTAATGGTCGTTAACCTTGCAGTATACTTTGGTGTTTTGCTTCTTTTTCTATGCGGTATCGGTATGATCATGCAGTACGAGCGCATACCCCCGTACCAATGGTTGTTAACCTTTTATCTCTTCCTCTTGTTTTCCATCCTTTCGTCATATAGAAAAACCTTTTCTACAACCTATCAAAGGTTGGTGCCTTCAGTACGGGTAGATGGTACATGAGGGTCCTACCTGTATAGAGTATTTGGAAAGTGTTATGGATGTGTACCCGGAGGAAAGATTGCACAGGAGTATCGGGTACGGGAGGACGGTATGGGCTCCACCCGTACCAATGGTCGTTACGTACCCAGATTTTTCCTATTAGCTTCTATTTTTTCCTGTTTTGTTGGGATTCTTTACTTCTTCTGTTTCTCCTTCAATGTTATGAATTTTTCCTGTTCCTAAACTCTCATAAACTCTCCCAAGGATCCTTATTTTTATTTAATCTTGAGATCTAATCTAAACTATGTTCTACCCAGTTCCAGGCAACGGCAAACCTCTCGGTCTCATGGCTCAGTCATGGGACAGCTTCTAGACCTCGTCCATTGAAGTCGACAACCACAAACTCAAGGTCTTAGCCGCAAGAACTGGGCATGCTCCTATGAATCGTATGGGGCTGCTGATGATGAATCATATCACACTAATGCCGTTGGTGACTATGTCGTCCCCATCAACCAAGCCATGAAGGGTTAGAGGAAACTGGATTGGCTCTCCATGGAGAGGCCTGAGGATGAAGAAGAAGCAAAGAAGCAGCATAGGAAAGGACATGTGGAAACTCTCAAGATCATCACCACCGACTACACTGCACCAAAACTTAAGAGATCTCCACCAGTTGATGAAGGTTCCTATTGTTGTCGGATTGATGACAAGTACGCCATGAGGGGGTCCTCCGGGCGTGTGGACGAGATGGGTGTGAGACGTACGATGTTCCGGGATGGTGAGCACACAAGTTTACCTAGGTTCGAATCCTCCAGCTTTGGACGGATCCTACTCCTGCTAGCAATCTAGTAATACGGCAGAGCCGGAATATGGGTTACAAGGGTTTTGCCTGTGCGAGTTGAGACTGTAAACTATTGTGGGGTGCCCTAAAGGTTGTTCCCTAGGACGGCTTATATAGATATCCGACCTAGGTTTTACAGGAGGAACCTACCCGGCTACGACTAAGAGTCGGTTACAGAGTACATCTTGAACTACAAGTAACACTACATGCCTATGTCGGTAGGTCTTCTGGGCCTTCCCGTAGTCGGAATGGACTTTGTCTCTTCTCCCTGACTGGGCCACCCGTGAAGCAAATCTCTAACCCGAAGTGGGCCACCCTGGTCAACGAGGCACAGTGAGGATACCCGGAAAATATATCCCCAACAGCAGCCCCCGGAAGCCTCCAAGATCTAGAGTTGGATTTCATCATCGTCTAGCTGGATCCATCTTCAGCTTGTAGAATCTTGAAGGGTTCCTGAAACTTCAAAAGAAAGGATAGGATCTAAGTCTTAAAAATAAGCCAGACCTATGAGTACATTATTCGGGTTTCTAGTTGGAAATTCAAACTAACCCGAAACTTGGTCTTTGACGTAACCTGACATTAGTCAAAGTCAAGTCACGTCACTAACAGATATTCCTGTCAGCACGACCGTTGGTGGGTCCTCCTTTCGTGGAACCGAGCATCGTTTTAATGCGTGCACGGAGATCAAGGCAGCGTAATCCTCGCGAGGAGGTTACCCAACTCCTTCCATGACGCATGGCACGGTTACTATTAATCTTGCACGAATCTTAGCATAGGTGAGGGATATAAGGGGTCAAGATCTCCTTTTGCTTCCTTACCATCGCCAGTGTCTTCTCCTTCCTCTCAATGCCTCTATGCTAAGCTCTTCTTCCTCCTCACAAACACACAACACCACCCGTCTTAGGTCACCACTGCCCACGGAAATAGTTGGAGCTTCATCCTCCGACATGGCGGTGACAACGGCGACATCCCCTGCGGCGGAGAAGGAGAAGTTTCAGGGGGTCTGGATCCCTTGCGTCTTAGATGACGAGAAGCTCTGTGTCATTGAGAGGGAAGGCCTCCTCCATGCCAGCGACTGGCGGAGCAGTTTCAGCCAAACCATCCCCACCCCCAACACCGACGAGCAAGTGCACTTTGGCACCCATCTTGATAGAGGTTTGAGTTTTTCTCCCTCATATTTATTTTCTGAGGTTATAGATCACTACGGAGTGCAACTCCACAATCTCCCCCAAACTCACTCTTAGAAATGAGTGCTTATGCGTCTTTGTGTGAGGGGTATCTCGAAATCAGGCCGAGTCTTATTCTTTTCTAGTACTATTTCCATACCCGAAGAAATTCCATCACTTCCGGTAATCCTTACATTATCGGAACTCTTAGCTTTTCTATTAGGAGAGAACGAGACTATCCTAGGATTAGCGAGTTGGTGAAGCAGTGGTCGTCCACGTTCTTTTATCATAAGGACAGAACTCCAGCCAAAGCAACTGCTTTGCCGGTTTTTGTTAACGGCGCCGCCAAGCCCCAAGAGTCCCGGGACGTAGAGGCTCTGGCTCTTACTGACGATTTGCTTCTTGCCAAGAGGCGGATCGAATAGTTAATGAAACACAAGGGTCTGAAAGGATCCGACTTGATCCACTGCTGGCTAGCGTGGCGTATCTATCCTCTCCAACGTCATGGTGATCGGCTCATGCATTCAATCACCATAAGCAAGACGGGCTCTCTCCGGATCTGCTCTAGGTCTTATTCGGAAAATGACTATGAGTTCCAGATCAAATGGTTGATCAGAGAGCAGATCAAGAGGAAGATTTCGGACATATCTTTGGATATGTATACGGCCGATGATCCTGTGACACCAGTAAGTTTTCCAACAGTTACTCGAATATGTGCTCATTTGTACTTTATTACATCTTTCTGCAATACTGAGGTAATTTTTCTTTCAGCTTGCTGACCTCCCCAAGTCGGAGCTTGCTCCTCTTGAGGGATATCCTCTTGAGATCTCTCAGTAGGATGGAGAACTTGTACCACTGCCGAAGACACTTACCCGAAAGCGTAAGGCTCCGATTGTCTGTATCGGCACAAAAGAAGTGCCCATTGTGAAGAGGTAATCTTTCCTCACAAGGTCTTTTTATTTTATCTCTCATTCTTTCTAAAGCGTAATGATCTTGTTCTGTCACTTCTTCAGAGCTAAGAAGCTCATCAAGGGCAAGGGGAAAGGCACCTCGTCAAAGCTCCTGCACTAGTCAAAGTTAAATTCGACTTCTCCTGCCGCAGCGCCTCCGACTCCTACCCCAAAGCCTTCTACAACACTACAGGTTACTTTGTCTCCAAGTGTTGCAGAAGATCCGGCTCAGCATTTTGAGCCATCGATCCTTGGATCACAGACCGACGACACCATGAGTGACTCAACAACTGATAAGGGTGAACCCTCAAAGGGTAATGATCCCTCGGCAGAGGTTTTCACGGATAACCTACTCAGCAATCCGGGTATTGCGAAACTTGGCATTACTCGGAAGAGTTCCAAAGAGATCCATAAACTGGCTGAGCAATGCTTGGAGAGCCGGAACATCACCACCGAGGAAGAGGCACAAGAAGCTGAGGACGTCAAGTTCTCTGAGCTTCTTGACCAAGCTTGTCTTTGTGACTAGAAGCCGAAGGCCAGCGTGGCTCTGCCACCACCAATAATCCCGCTGACTCTCATCGAGAAGGTTACTTCTGAGGTGAACATGAGTCTAAGAAAGCTTACCGATGAAAAATATGTAAGTCAGAATTCCAACTTATTCTTTTTACTTTATTTCATATCATATCCTCAAGCCCCCAAGCATGAAGTTGGATAGAAAATCCGTATTTATGCTTTCATAGGATGCCAAAGAACGAACTAGTGTATCCCCCAAGGCTCGTGCTGATATTAGTTAAAATATTATCCCGAGTCTTTAGTAGAATTCTGAGTCTGGGTACTATTCTGACTTATAGAAAGTTAATGCTTATAACGAGGAATTATTAAAGAATATTTGCAATAAGCGGAGAGAGATCAGAGCTCTCCGTCTTGAAAATGCTCAACTGAAGATTTCCAAGGATGAGGCCAAAGGTAATCATTTCAGTCCTTATCCTTGCTATATTTTCTTTCATAGTCGAATTTCTTATTCAACTGTTTTATTTTGCTTATAGAACTTGTCAAAAAGTCATGTCAAATGATTGAAGAGGCCGAGAATTTCAAAACCCTGGAGGTGGAAAACGTTGACTTACGACAGGAGCTAAATGAACTTAAGACGGATCATGAGCGCAACATTGCCAGTGTTATTGAATCATCTAATATGGCCACCGAAGAGCGTGATCGAAAGATCGCAATCAGGGATAAGAAAATCTCGGATCTCAGTGATGAGTTGGCCAGGGAAAAGGGCATCACCCAAGAACTCCGGGTTGAACTCTAGACCCTTAGGGTGGAGAAGACCAAAGTTGATGATGTCATCTTTCGGTATTTTTCCTGTTAACTGACTTTTCGTTCTTCCGACTCTAGGAGTTCGGATATATTTCTGATCTTTGCTATATATACGCAGGTCCTCTGAATTTTTTGGATTCTTCCTCCACCGAGTCTCGCACCAGCCGGCTTACCAAAGTTGGTGACTTGCTTCACGATTTCCGCCAATCTATGGAGGAAATTGGCGAGGCTCTGAAACTTCCAGACATGAACAGAATGTCCGCCTTTGAGGTGCAAGATAAGGCGAAGGAGATGCCCCAGCTCATCCGGGATTGGAATATGTCCTATGTGCAAACCGCAACACAGAATGCCTTGACAATGGTTATGAGCCACCATGGAAGCATGGAGATCTGGCAAGTAACCAAGGGTTATTCAACTATGGACGAAGACGGCAAGGAGCAGAACATCAAGTCCATCATGGACTGCTACGCTATCTATGGATGCCGCATAGTTGATCTGACCAGCTACGACACTCCATTCTTCACTTGCGTGGAAACGCCTCCTCCGTCTCCCGAAGAGATACCCGAAATTTCCGACGACGAGCAAACCAAATCTGATTTGCTTGTCTCAGAAAGGTATCAATGCGAAGGAGCTGTTTCCAGCTCACCAGCAGCTCCTGCCTCTTCTCATGCATCATAGAGTACCAGAAAAAACAATATGTTATTCTAAAATAATCAGATTGTAATAAGTAGTGTAATATTTTTGCTAGTGCTAAGGTTTGCAAGAACTGATGCTTTTGATTTTCTTTTAGCACTTTTGGCTTATTTTGTTATGCCTATAATTTACATAAGAACTTTTTTGTTTGTCTATACTTATCGCTTTTTCTGGCTTTTTGCCTCGTCCCTTTCATGAGCTGGCAAACCTTCAACACGGAAACTTTGCCGAGCAACGGAGCTCAACTGCTAAACCAGTTTTAAACTCGGAAACAAAGCCGGTTTCCAGTACCAACAATTCACTACTCAGAAAATACCCGCATCCGGCAATCAAATAAAGAACCAAAGTATAAACTAGAAAATTTTTAATTTACACCCGAAGGTAGCATTTTTAGAATTGGAAATCTAACCATAACAAACCTGAGGATAAAGTACTTTCAAGTATTCTAGGATTTTCGACTGTGACATGATCATTCAGAAATAAGATGGTAATATAAAACTTCTTAGAAAATATTGAGGCAACCAATACTTTATTTCTCATTGAACATGTACACACATATAATTACAAAGAAAGAAACTTTAAGAATAAAAGGGACGCAGCTGAGCAATATTCCACGGTTTGTCTAATTCTTTCTGGTCTGTACTGCCTCCAGCTCAATTTCTCTTTTTAGTAGCAGGTCTTTCTTTGACTGGACGCATATGAGTTAGATAGTAAGAACCATTGTGCAATACTTGGCTAACTAAAAAGGACCCTTCCCATACTGGGGAAAGTTTGTGCTTTCTTTTCTGCACAAGCTGGAGAACCAAACCGCCCTTATTGAAAGACCGGTTTCTGACTCTCTGGCTATGATACTTGCGTAACTTATGCTGATAGGCTATGGATCTCTGCTCAGAAATGACGCGAACTTCTTTGATTAAATCGAGATCATTTTGTCGAAAAACTTCGGCATCCTCTTCGATATAAGCAGCAACTCGGGGAGAAGTATGAATTAAATCACTAGGAAGAACTGCTTCTGCACCATAGACCAAGAAGAAATGTGTGCATCTAGTGGACCTGTTCAGAGTTGGTCTCAAGATCCATATCACAGACGGTAATTCATCTACCCAAGCCCCCGCAGCATGACAAAGTGGTGCTTCGAGCCTTGTTTTGAGGCCTTGTAGGATTAAACCATTTGCTCTTTTAACTTGTCCGTTGGCTTGTGGATGTGCGACTGACACAATGTCAAGCCGTATTTTTTGATCGTCGCAGAATTCGGCAAGTTCTCCCATAGAAAAATTGCTCCTGTTGTCCGTGATAATACTATGCGGATAACCGTATCGGATTATAACATCCTTGACAAATCTTCTGGTTGTTGCTCCATCACACCTTGTGATGGGTTTAGCCTCAATCTATTTTGTGAATTTATCCACCATCACTAAGAGGTGAGTAAATCCACTTGGAGCCCATTTAAACGGTCCTATCATGTCAAGCCCCAAGACCGCAAAGGGCCATGTTATTGGAATTGTTCGTAGCTAATCAGCCAAAACATGAGCTTGTTTGGTGTATTCTTGGCCCAATCGTTTGGCATCTGCCTTGGCTGTGAGCCAGAAAAATCCGTGTCTGAAAGCTTTTGCCACTAAAGATTTGGCTGCAGCATGATGGCTGCATTCGCCTTCATGGATCTCCCTTAAGGTTTCCACTCCTTCTTCCGGAGATACGCAACGCTGAAAACCCCCATATACACTCTTCTTATAGAGCTCGCCACTTATTTTTGTATAGTTTTTGCTCATCGGACGATCTGCCGGCTCAGAACCTCGTCTTCGGGTAATTTTCCATCTACCAAGAAATCTAGGTAGGGTTTTGTCCAGCTGGGATCACAGCCAGAACTGCTACTAAAGGTGAGTCAGACTTGGTCGGATATTCCTCATTAACACCTGTTATAGAGGGAACTTTGAGGTCCTCTAAAAAAGCGACATCCGGGACCTTCTTCCGCGCAGAGCCTATTCGAGATAATGCATTTGCTTCCTCATTTTCTATTAGAGGGATGTGTTGAACTTCAAACCCTTCGAACAATTTAGATAGTTCATCCACGATAGCTCTATATGCTGCCATGTGTTTATTTGCATTACAGTGATCCGACACTTGTTGAGCAATAAGATCCGAATCTCCATAACACATGAGACGTCGGATGCTGATATCCTTAGCAATCCGGATTCCATGCAGCAGTGCTTCATATTCAGCAATGTTGTTTCTTGCTATGAAGTGGATCTGCACCACATAGAAAATCTTATCTCCTTGGGGTGACTTGAGCACCACGCCAGCCCCTGATCCCCAGAGAACCTTAGACCCATCAAAATGCAAGGTCCAGTATTTCGACTCTGGGAGGATCATATTTTCCGTTGTCGATGTCCAATCAGTGACAAAGTCAGCAAGGATTTGGGATTTGATTGTTGTACGAGGTTTGTACTCAATGTCAAAAGCTAAAAGCTCTATTCCCCATTTTGCGACACGTCCTATGGTGTCGTTGTTGTTAATTATGTCTCTCATGGGAGCTGTGCTCACCACGCTACTTTGATGCTCCTAAAAGTAATGTCGTAGCTTCCTAGATGCAAAGAACACACCGTAAGCCAACTTTTGATAGTACGGATATCGCTGCTTTGATTCTGTTAGGACTTCACTTAGGTAGTATGTCAGACGCTGCACCAGGTGCTCCTGTTTTTCCTCTGGTCTTTCCACCACCATGACGACGCTGACGACTCTATTTGTTGCAGCCAAATAGAGCAACATCGGTTCGTGAGGTTCTGGCGCTGCAAGGATAGGAGCGGACGAGAGTACTGCTTTTAGGTCTTGTAGGGAAGCTTCAGCTTCATCTGTCCAAACGAATTTTTTGGTCTTTTTCAGGAGCTTGAAGAGTGGTGCGGCTCTTTCACCGAGCTGGCTTACAAACCGACTGACTGCAGCAATGCAACCAGTTAGTCTTTGAACATCCTTCAAGCGAGACGGCTTGGAAATATTGAGTATAGCTTTAATTTTGTCCCGGTTCACCTCTATGCCTCTTTGAGATACGATGAAACCTAACAATTTTCCGACTGGTATTCGAAAGAAACACTTATTCGGATTAAACATTATATTGTATTTGCGTAGATTGGCAAACATTTCCTCCAAGTCAGAAAATTAAGGTTTCCTTCTTTTTGGACATCACCGCTATGTCATCCACATATGCATGTATAGT
This sequence comes from Avena eriantha, assembly GCA_910589775.1. Lineage (NCBI taxonomy): Eukaryota > Viridiplantae > Streptophyta > Magnoliopsida > Poales > Poaceae > Avena > Avena eriantha. Next base: position 240,739,472 of record OU342740.1, read on the forward strand.
GCGTCCGATTTGACCATAGAGGCAACGCTCCATAGTGCGTTGGTACATAGCTCCTGCGTTTTTTAGCCCAAAGGGAATCGTAACGAAACAGAAGGTTCTGAAGGGGTTATGAATGAAGTTTTAACTTTGTCTGATTCCTTCATCCGGATTTGGTGATAACCGGAATATGTGTCAAGAAAACATAGGAGTTTTGAGCCTGCCGTAGAGTTGATAACTTGATCAATTCTAGGCAGAGCGAACAGATCTTTGGAAAAAGCCTTGTTCAAGGCGATATAATCAAAACACATCCTTAATTCAGTGGTGTCCTTTTTAGGGACCGTTACAGGATTGGCCGACCACTTAGTGTGGATGACCTCTTCTATGAATCCGACTAACTCGAGCCAGGCTAGTTCCTTAGCTATTGCTTTTCGCTTTTCATCCCTAAAATGTCGTAAGTACTATTTGATGGGTTTAGCATTTGGGTCTACATTTAGAGAGTGCTCGGCATGTTCCTAGGTACTCTGGTCATGTCAGATGGCTGCCATGCGAAGATATCTTGATTTCCTTGGAGGAACTTGACGAGCGCACTTTCCTATGCACTATCTAAACCTACACCTATCTGAGTGACCTTGGAGGGGTCATCATCCTTCAATGGTGTCTTCTTCGTCTCTTCTAATGCCTTCAACTACGGAGTCGGCTTTGTCACCTCTGATAGCTGTGACATTCGACACATTTTTGATGGTTTTTATTGATGGTTTTCTCCTGGATTTGATCGTTTTCTAGCTTTACCTAACGCTAATACTTTGGTAGCAAGGAAAACATGGTTTTTAATGTGTGTGTCGGGTTCTAAACATCAACAGAAGGTTTTAACTAGAGAAACACAATATTCTAGAGAAAACAAGCAAGTCTCATTTAGGATGCACGCAAGGGGACCTCACAGAAGCTTTAACGAGCAACTATACGGTGGGAGTATTTTTTCGACCGTATAAATCCCGCTGTATAGTTGCTGCCACCTCTATCTTGTCAAAAGGGACAACTTCCGTGAAGGGACAGAGGACGAAAACACAACGCAGCAGCCGCCACACCATCCAGAAGGGAGAAAGAAGACATCCCGAGAAGAAGGAGAAGACGTTCTTCATCTCGCTCCACAATCTTCAACCTCCTAGCCAATACACCTCGATAGCCACTACTTGTACTTGAGAGAGAGAGAGGGATATCCACCTTGCAAGACTAGGGTTTGAGATTGTGTCTTCCCATCTTGAATTGTGTTGGGTATTTTCTCCATGGTAATACCAAGACGAATTCCCTTTATTTGATTATATTGATGATCCATTCTTCTCTCATGTGTAAGTAATTCCCTTGGGCATGGGAGATGTAGGGGATTGGTGAGATGTGATGTGCCTTCATATATTTTCCATTATTTTGAGATTGATTCTAATTACTATATTATGTGTGCTTGACTATCGGTGGGATACCTAATGCTTGTTGTCCAATTAAGTGCCCAGACAACATGATGCTTTGTTCTACATAGATAAGATCTTGTTTGCTAGTGGACCGGCAACCCCCGGGTGACACGGGGATATCAATGGAAAACTAGTAGACTCGAGGATAATGAGGAACCACTGTGCTTATTGCATTAGTACGATCCAAGGAGCTTAATCGCTAAGCGACCTGAAGGGTCTTAATCGTCTAGTGTCTGACCATGGTTTTGTTAACATGCTAGTAGGATTATTGAAGTTGGGATGAAATCTACCAAGAGGAGTTCCGGCTAATTATGGGTTGCTCGCCTACACATATATTTATAAGATTATAATTGTTACATTTATCATTCATCCATCTGGCACAGTCACTATCATCATGAACTGAATCTCCGCGCGCCTTCTTTTGCCATCTGCAGTAAACAACAAACAACCAAGTCGTTCTTTACTTCTATGCTTTATATTTCTGAAGTTTACATTTTAATTCTATTTAAATACATCTCATTTAATCAAAACTCATTCCTACTTCAACACTTGCAGTCAATTCACTCGAAGACCTGTGACAACTTTGGGTGTGATAGAGACTTCACCCATAAACACTTACCTTTGGGCTCCCTATGGGATTGATATCTATACTTCAAAACTAGCTACAAATGATTTGTGCACTTGCAGACATCAAGCTATTTTCTAGCGCTGTTGCCGGGGCGCTAAGCGCTAAGTGTTTGTATTTTGACATTTCAGGAGTTGCTACTACAAAATGTTCTCCTTAGGATACAAAGGGTCTACACGCTCTGGTAGGACCTACCTGCCAGATTATATTGAACGTGTGCCTGCTCAGAGAAGCGAAGAAATTATTGAAAAACTTTTAAGATCAACTAAAGTTGAAGTTGAAAACCTGAGTGATATTATGGAAATCATGTCTATTTACAAGACAAATCCTATGAAACCTGAGAAAACTCTCATGGAATATAGTGCTCCAAGTTCTGAATTTCTTAAATAACCAATAGAGTTCCCTAATCCTGGAGTTAGAGAATATCGATTTGATGGTGGAATTATTCAAATTTTGCAGGAAAAAGCTTTTAGTGGAAGGGAAGATGAAGACCCAGGAAGAAATATAAGAGAGTTTGATGATGTGATAACATCGCTTGGACAAAAAGGTTTGCCGAGAGACTTTTCTCATCTTAAATTATTTCGATGGTCTCTTAAAGGTAAAGCTCTAGACTGGTTATATTCTCTCCCTCGCCATTACATTAATTGTTGGGAATCTGCATTGTTAAATACATAAACAGATTTAATCCTTTTAAAAAGGTAACTGAACTAAGAAAGAATATAGGAAACTTTAGTCAGAATGTGGGAGAAAACTACCCACAAGCCTGGGAAAGATTCTTTGGAATGATCAATAATATTCCTAATCATGGCTATTCTGAATCTACTATTTGCCATTTATTTTATCACGATTTTAATACTCAATGTAGAGAATTGCTTGACCTCTTGGCAGGAGGGTCTACAAATACTCTAACTATTAAGGAATGTTTGGAATTGATGTCTACTAGGTCTAAGAATGATTCTTTATATAATCCTAATTTTGGCACTAAGCTGGAAAGAGGGATACTTCGGATAACTCCTGATCTTATGCCCGAGGTACGCAAAACAATGAAACAAAAAGTTATACCTTGTGAACTTGTTAAGGAAAACAAAGTATATTTGTTACATGTTTTAAATGAAGAAGATGAAACTAGAAAAGTTTTTCAAGAATTAAAACATCGACAAGTAAAATCTCATAATAACTTGCATAAGCATTTCCAAAAACACAAAAAGATTTTGGCAGAACTCACTAAAAATTATGATGAGATTGGCCAAGAAATAAAACCATTTCACAAGTATCTTAGTATGATTGAAACCCAGTGTGAACAAATAGCATCTGGCTATCGAATTTTTCTTCGTGATGATAAAGATATTTTTGTTTCTACTAATGTTGTTAGAAGAAGGGGTGCAGTTGTTACAGGACCCTTAGGACCACTAGAATATGAAGCTGAAAAAGAGCGAAAGGAAAAAGCCTTGCTCAAAGCAAGCCAAGAAGATGATACATTGGTGGATCCTCAAGATGAGACTGAAACACAAGATCAAACCAAGGAGGACCAAAGTGATGCACAGGATGACCATCAAGACTGTGATGTAGAGATGGTTGATCCAAGATAAGATAAATAAGCAAGGAAGATGAAGTTGTTGTAGTAGGAAAGAAGAAAAGCCATAACCAACAACAAAAGAAAGTAACAAAAGAGCCTGACCCCCCACAAAAGGTAAAAGACAAGAGTAAGCTAGGTGAGAAAAAGCTGCCTTATCCAGATCGAAAAAAGAAAGCAATGGATCAGGTAATTTATAATTCTTTCATAAAGGCACTTAATGACCTTCGTCTAGAAATTCCATTTGCGGATGCGATCAAAGTTCTTACTTATAGTAAATTCCTCCATGATATTCTTAGTAGAAAGAAAGAAAGAATTGAAACTATTGCCATGATAACTAGTTATCTTGCTAATGGGAAGCTATTATCTAAGTCTGGAGATCCAGGAATACCAACTATTTCATGCTCAATAGGTAAAACTGGTATTCACAATGCCTTGTGTGATCTAGGAGCAGGAGTTAGTGTAATTCCATACTCCCTCTATAAAAGGTTAGGATTAGGGGAGTATTCTCCAATTACTATCACTTTACAGATGGATTACAAGTCCACTAAACAACCCGTTGGTATGACTGAGGATGTTTTACTTAGAATAGATGAACATGTTATTCCCACTAATTTTATCATTCTTCAAATGCCAGAAGATGGAAAACTATCTATAATACTTGGAAGACCTTTCCTTAGTACTGCAGGTGCATCAGTAAATTGTGTTGAAGGGTAGATAATCTTCAATGTTTATGAGGCTGAAATAATCCGGTATTTTCCAAAGAAGCTAGAAGCAGGAGAAAGATATGTTCCACCAGCAAAGCGAGTTAATGTGGTAAGTGCTCTTGATAAGGGGCAACCCAAGGTAAGAATTCGAGAAGTGAGAGGAGGTTGAGTTACTCAACCATTCTTAACAAATGCTTAATGGTAGTTAACCCATCTCGTCAATTAAGTAGATTAGAGAATAAGAAGTTCGTCGCATTCCTACCACATTTTCATAGACATTCTTGCGGAAGCGCGCCCATGAAGATGCTGCTATCAAAAAGTAGTAGAAACATCGATTGAATGAGTATAGAATAATAATAAGAATAAAAGTTTGAGTTTTCCTTTTACAAAAGTTGAAATTTTGCTTTTAATATGCTAATGTTGGTCGATAGTTTTTACTATCCATTTTCTGTTAAAACTAAGGTATTTCGCTAAGTTTTGGAATAAGAAGGTATCCTCGAAGAAATAGAATTTTTTTGATGATTACCGATTGTTTAACGACCAACTATACGACGGGAATAAAAATTCCGGCCGTATAGTTCCGGTCATATAGATACCTTTGTCATCAACAAATGTTCTTTGAAGGCACAAAGAGTTTAACGACTAACTATACAGTGGGAATAAATTTTTTGGACATATAGTTCTGGTCGTATAACTATCGTTGCCTCCGTACAAAATTTATCCCAAGGTGCTGAGAGTTTAATGACCAACAATACAGCGGGAATAAAAATTCAGCTATATAGTTCCGGTCGTATAGATATCAATGCCTCCATACAAAATTTATCCCAAGGCATTGGGAGTTTAACGACCAACTATACACCGGGAATAAAAATTCCGGCCGTATAGTTTCGGTCATATAGATATCGATGCTAGTTTTAGAAATTTATCTCGAGAGACAGACAGTTTAACGACCAACTATACGGCGGGATCATCGCGATTCAGCCATATAGTTGCGTCAGTATAGCTGTTTTCCATATAAAGAAACCCTAGTTGGTGGCGCCGCTGCAACTATACACGCGGAACCACATCACCCGCCCATATAGTTCCGGCCGTATAGTTTGGTGCGACCACAAACTCGCACCGGGTGGCTAGGTCTTCCTCCTCTCCTCATTATTTATCTCACATTCTCTCTCCAAACCTCTCAAAATCCACCTAGAACTTTTGATTCTTTGCGGATTTTGTTCGTTTGAGTGGGGGAATCAATAGATCGGTATGTTTCTCTCTATATCCATGCTTTATTTTCAGATTTCCATGGTTGAAACCCTCACATTGATCTAGTAGATGAACTCAAGCTTATTTCCTTTTCCCTATTAATTCCTCACGTTAGGATTGTATTTTTCCACGTAGAATTGTTCATATATCATATAGAAACTATATGCCTAAGGTTTTATGGTGAATTTTTTTAGTGCATCACGATGAACAAAATCGGTAAACTTTTTCGTTCGAGCAAGCTCCAATGAGGTGAGGGCTCTAGCTTGGGGTCCCGAGCCCCGCGCAGCTCCTAGTTGGACATCGTCCAATCAAGGAGGGTGTTGCCCACATGAGGGCGGGGTTGGCGGTACTTGGCTTCACAAGCCACGACACCTATGCCAAGCTCACCCATGAGTTCCTTGCCTCCTTTTACGACGACCACAAGGAGAAAGGTAACATGTGCACGATAAGCTTCACCATGAACCGGCATTACTATGAAATAAATTTCGAACAATTTTGCAATGCTTTCAGCTTCCCTCATACTAGAGAGCCCAATGTTACTAACCTCTATAGAGTTACAAGTGGAGAGACTTCGGAGGTTATTTCTGTTAATGGTGGTAGTCAATTATACCAAAAGAAGATGTCCACCATTTAGAACCCAACCATCCGCTACTAGGCTTTGTTCCTTGCCAACACACTACTGGGAAGGGGTGACACTGGTTCCATGGCCAATGCGGATATGGCAATAATCACCAAGGCTCTCTTCCTCATTGCACCGCAAAGCCCCATTCCTGCAGCTCTACTCATCCAACACTTTAGCCACCAGAGCAACAAGACCAAAGGTGATATTCGCATTGGTGGATTGGTAACCCACCTTGCCTATGCATTAAATATTATACTACCTATTATGGAACCTGTTGACGGCTCCAAACTTATGGACGTCAAGTATTTGACTGCTTGTGGCTTCCTTGGTGTTTACCATGCTTATCGGGGGCTCTGAGCATATCAATTCAATTATCTTGGTGATGCACGGGGAGAGCAGGTCCAGTTGCCATGCCCCCAAGCCTTCTCGATAGTATAAAAGGATGCTTGGATCCTCACTAAGGACCAAGTGATGGAAATCCTGTCCGAGCTCCAGCCGGATGAAGAGGAAGGTGAGGAAGGAACACAACAGGATGAGCAGGAGGAGGAGCAAGAGGAAGAGAAGGGACACAACCTTGCTTGGGAGGGACAGTAGCAGCAGCCAGGAGGAGCCTGGGACCCGTGGCCCAACTAGCCACAACAAGGGTATGGCTACATCCCCTACCCGGAATTCTAGCAGCTCAACTAGTGCGTTGGGGAGATCGACCATACTCTTCAGGAAGTGAATGAAGATGTGAATACTTTAACTCGCAACTTCGGTCACTTCATGACCCACTTCCCCGACTACTACCAGTAGTACCTGCACCAACCACCAAATGACGGCAACAACTGAGCCTGGCAATAGCCTAAGCTTGGGGGAGGTTTGAAAACCTCCAAACTTTGCATTCATAATTTTATTTCTTCTTTTGATTTATTTTTCTTCAAAATTTGCATGTTTATTTTCAGTCTTGCATTCCTAAACCGAGAATACAAAAAAATTAGTTGTAACTTTATTTTCAAGTTCATTTCTTTGTTTCTCTCAGAGATTGCTTAATTTCAGGTGATTTGGCAATACGGAATTTAGGAGAGGTTTGACTCAAATACAAGAATGAAACAAGCAAGTGGAGGTATCGCATTCCTTTTATCACGCTCTTTGCAACTTTAAATTGATCCTACAATTATTGACTTGCTTGCACTGGAGTCACTCCCCGCTTAGCTTGTTATCCTACAAATCTATTCCTTTGCTAGTGTCTCCTTTTTAGCTTTGAAACAATGAGCAATGAACTTGTTTAAAAATACTTCCTACATTTTTACAACAAGGAAAAAGCATCTGAAGGATGACTTGAGTCTATGTTTAGCTCAAAGAATTTGATTTTAGAACTACTCCATCCCATTTGAGCTTAATATAAATAGACTTGATAGTACCCTTGATTAAAATTGTTTGATTAAATGGATGCTTCGAAGTAGTAGAAATTATGCCACTACTTTTTCTAATAATAAACGTAAGATATTGCTTCGAAGTAGTACTCCTCTGGCCCATTATTTCTCAACAATTATTTATTGGCATGGTCACGTGTGTGCAACATAGCCCCAATTTATATGTTAAAAACAATGGCATGATTTCTCTATGAAAGAGCTGAAGTTTTTGAAAGACAAAAGAAAGAAAAAGGTGTCGCCTTTTTGCGTGCTTCGAGTTGCGCGTGTGTATGCGGCCCCTGTATTACTCATTCAGGAACCAATGGTAGCCCATCAGCATGTTCTGCGGGGAGTCAAGAGGCAGGGGGGTGCCTCGTAGGGCTTCTCGGCAGCGGGCCCACTCGTTGTCGTTGAGCCTCATCACTACGCGCTCTCCCGTGTTTTCATTCACCATGGTTGGTGGTTCGGTTGCTCCTCCGTTGTTAACGGGGGTGAAGTTGCCACTATTGCCGCCATTGGGTATACCACCTTTGGCGGGTCGGTTCCACTGCAACCGTTGACCGTGTTGTCGCGATTGGCGGAGGTGTAGCCCGCGTTGATGACGGTGCACAAGAAGTGATTGGGGAAGCTGCTGCTCCCGCAACTTTCAGATCCGGAGCCGTAGGCTCCATCTTCAGTTGCTAGATCACCTAGATCGGATTTGCGACTGCTATCGCTGTCCGTAATCCCAGCTGTTGCTGGGGCGTTGAGCTCGCTGAGGGTGCCGATCGACGGAGGGAACCACGATGCTGGGGCAATCGATGGTATGGTCGGCTGGTCAGGCATGCGAAGCATGCCCATCTGACCAACTTGGAAGCGCGAGCTCCCAATCGCCAGGCTAATTCCGTCACCCACGGATTCGAAAGCCGGGCGAGTGGCCGGCGTGTGGACAGTGAAGTCGAACATGCCGAAGAGCTGGCGAATCTCTGCTGCTGCGGAGTTGTAGATCGCAGTTGATGGGGCCGAAGAAGCCGCAACATCAGCACTCCCAATTCCCACAGACGGCGCCAATTGACGAGGGTTTAACTCATCAATGCCCATTGTTATGGACATGGGTTTTGGAGAAGGACGGAGCGCTGGAAGCATCAATCGGCTAGCAAACAAGCACACAAGGGACTCAAAGATTTACCTAGGTTCAGGCCTCGTAGAGGTCCCTAGTCCAGCTTGTCTTCTCATGGAATTAACAAAGGAATCGAAGATTACAATGGTGCCCAGATGCAATCTGGCGAGGGTTGTGGAAACTAGGGTGGCGTGTGTCCTCCTCGCTGCCCCCTCCTAGCCTTTATATAGATAGGCTAGGTCTCAGGTAGTAGGTCAAGCCCGTTACAGGTTAGGTTTTCCCTTTAAACTTTCTATCTTTAGATTCTTCTTGTTCTGCAAGGAATCAAGAGTCCGTAGTTCACTCGAGTTCTCCGTTTGGGCCTTGGCAATGTCATGGGCTTCCGCTGTATCCAGGCAGTATATACCAAACTTGAGTACCTATAGGGTATACCCATGTCAGAGAGTGTTGAAATTTTGACATGGGAGTAGATAAGTTGTTCTTAAATTAAATATTTTGATGCCAACTTGAGTACTCTTAATTGGTTAAACAAACAAGAACACTTTTTTCATTTCTCAACAAAGAGAGGCACCAAAAGAATTTGTCTCACTTCCCTAGCTAAACTTGCGACACTTGATTGGGCATATGATTTATTTGCTGACAAGATATACGTGGTTAGGAACTGGACTCATTGCAATCTTGTGAATACTTGTATGATCATATTTAAGATTGTAGGAATTGTGAAGAAAAGAATTTGACACCAAATTAAACTTGTGAGTTCCTTTATTTTCAGTCTCGAATCTCTGCTATTCTTCCTTATTTCCTTGTCACTCGAGGGCGAGCAACATCTAAGCTTGGGGGAGTTGATAGCTGTGAGATTCGACACATTTTTGATGGTTTTTATTGACGGGTTTCTCCCGGATTTGATCGTTTCCTGGCTTTACCTAACGCTAATACTTCGGTAGCGAGAAAAACATGGTTTTTAATGTGTGTTTCAGGTTCTGAATGTCAATAGAAGGTTTTAACTAGAGAAACACAATATTTTGGAGAAAACAAGAAAGTCTCGTTTTGGAAGCACGCAAGGGGACCTCACAGAAGCTTTAACGAGCAACTATACATTGGGAATATTTTTCCAGCCGTATACTTCCACCATATAGTTGCCGCCGCCTCTGTCTTGTCAAAAGGGACAACTTCCGTGAAGGGACGGAGAACGAAAACACAATGCAGAAGCCGCCACACCATCCAAAAGGGAGAAAGAAGAGATCCGGAGAAGAAGGAGCAGATGTTCTTCATCTCGCTCCACAATCTTCAAGCTCCTAGCCAATACACCTCCATAGAAACTACTTGTACTTGAGAGAGAGAGAGAGGGATCTCCACCTTGCAATACTAGGGTTTGAGATTGTTTCTTCGCATCTTGAATTGTGTTGGATATTTTTCTATTCTTATTTTGGATCTCCAAGGCAATACCAAGACGAATTCCCTGTATTTGATTATATTGATGACCCATTCTTCTCTCATGTGTGAGTAATCCCCTTGGGCATGGGAGATGTAAGGGATTGGTGAGATGTGATGTGCCTTCATATATTTTCCATTATTTTGTGATTGATTCTAATTACTATATTATGTGTGTTTGACTGTCTGTGGGATGTCTAATGCTTATTGTCCAATTAAGGGCCCAAACAACATGATGCTTTGTTCTAAATAGATAAGATCTTGTTCGCTAGTGGACCGGTGACCCCCGGGCGACACGGGGATATCAATGGAAAACTAGTAGACTCGAGGATAAAGAGGAACCACTGTGCTTATTGCATTAGTCCGGTCCAAGGAGCTTAATCGCTAAGTGACCCGAAGGGTCTTAATCGTCTAGTGTCTGACCATGGTTTTGGTAACAGGCTAGTAAGATTATTGAAGTTGGGATGAAATCTACCAAAAGGAGTTCCGGCTAATTATGGTTTGCTCGCCTACACATATATTTATAAGATTATAATTGTTACATTTATCATTCATCCATCTGGCACAGTCACTATCATCATGAACTGAATCTCCCCGCGCCTTCTTTTGCCATCTGCAGTAAATAACAAACAATGAAGTCACTATTTATGTTTATGCTTTATATTTCTGAAGTTTACATTTTTGTTCTATTTAAATACATCTCATTTAATCAAAACCCATTCCTATTTCAACACTTGCAGTCAATTCACTCGAATACCTGTGACAACTTTGGGTGTGACATAGACTTCACCCATAAACTCTTACCTTTGGGCTCCCTATGGGATCGATATCTATACTTCAACTAGCTACAAACGATCTGTGCACTTGCAGACATCAACCTCCTTCTTTGTCGCTGGCATCTCGGACGGGTCGATGGTCTTCTTGATCTCCTGGTACTCCTAGGCGTGTAGTACGTCTTCAGCGAAGGCGGCATTTCTGTCCTCGCACTCTCGTGCTTTCTTCGAGTTTCCCCTGATGGTGATGACGCCGTTGGGACCTGGAATTTTCATCATATTGTAAATGTAACACGGACAAGCCATAAAAGCCTAGTAAGCCAGCCATCCGAAGATAGCGTGGTATGTGCTCTTGAACGGGACCACTTCGAAAGAAAGTGCTTTCGTCCGGTAGTTCTTTGGAGTTCCAAAAGTAACATCCAAGGTGATCTCTCCCAGGGAATTTGCTTGTCTTGCTGGGACAACTCCGTGAAAGATCACAGAGTTGTGGTCCAGCTGAGTTTCCGAGATCCTCATCCGACGCAGCATTTTGATGTAAATGATGTTGATGCTGCTGCCGGCGTCCATGAGGGTCTTGGAGAATCCATAACCGTCAATAAGTGGATTGACGACTAAAGCGTACTTTCCTCGCCTGCGCAACTTAGGAGGATGATCAGCACGGTCAAAGGTGATTGCCACTTCTAACCAGTCCAAGAATTGAGGGACAGCCAGAACAGTTGCGTTGAGTTCACGCAAAAGTGACATAAGTGACATAAGTGTCACTTAGCTAGTTAAGACCCAAGGAAAGTGACATAAGTGTCTTTCTTCGTTGGGAAGTTCTTATTTCCATCCGACTTGGGGTTTGAAGGCTCTGCTTCCTCCATGTCAGAATCTTCCTTGGTCTATTTTTATTTTTTAGGATTCTTCATTCCATTTCTTTGCTTGGCCCTGTAGCCAGCGGATTCGTCTTTCTTGATGTCGTCATTGAAACAACACTTGGGATTTGTGTGGGATGAGCCCTCGTTGGCATCTAAGTGGTGCACACACGAATTGTTGGCAATGTCGGCCCAAGAGTAGGTTTTGCCAGGCTGCTGGCCTCCTCTACCTTGGACTCTTAAGGTCCCACGACCATGTCCGTGGCCTCCTTCGCGCCCTCCTCATCCTCTAGACCCAAAAGTGGCGTTGACAACCGATGTTTTTGTGTTGGGTTTATCTTCCAAGGTGTTCTTGCGCTTCTGAGTTGGTTGCTTCGGCTATTTTGCCGACTGTGGTACAGCTAGGATGTTCAGTAGTCCTTTTGCATCATCGTCGGTGTCTACATATTTTCTCGCCATGTCTATCATCTCTCCCAGATCAGTGACCTTGTCACACTTCAAACGGTGACGTAGTAAACCAATTGGGAGTCCTGCAATGGAAATTTCAATCACAGTTTGATAGTTTACTCCTTCACAGGAGTTCTTGGTGTCGATCCATCATCCGAGGTAATCTCAACAAGTTTCTCCGGCTTTCTGGGTGCAACGCTGTAGGTCTCCTACCGTATAGGGCCTCCAATATGTTCCTTTGAAATTCTGAAAGAACGCGCTCTACATGTTATACCAGTTGTGGATGGTGTTTTTCGGAAGTTCATTGAGCCAGGATCGTGTCGTCTTCCTCAGCATGAGTGGGAGATATTGAGTCGCGACCAAGCTATTTCCGCCTTTGGCGATGCAGCAAGCCTGGAAAAGATCCTGAAGCCAAGTATTTGGCCGGGCCACACCGTCGTAGGATTGGATGTGTCTCGAGATAGAAAATCCTTCCAGGAACTGTGTTTGTCGAATGCGCGGTCCGAAGCATTTTGGACCCACATAAATATCGTCGGACTCGTAGCGCCGCGCCTCTATGTTGGAGTTGATCTGATGCCTCGCATCACTTGGTGACAGAGAATGCCATCTTGGTTGTTTGTTGTGGCTGTGGTGCCTTGGAGCCGGACTTCTGCTTCTGCCACCACCTCCTCTGTCACGATGCCCTCCTTGGCCTCCTCGAGAGCTGGTATGATGGCTGCTTGGCGGAGAGGGTGGTGCAGGTGGATTGTTTCCAGCTGAGTGTCGGCCTCCATCCGGAGCGTCATTATTCCGATTCCAGGGAGGGTCTTGATTACGACGAGCCCCCTGCCGTCTTGACTCAGCATGGTGTCCATCGTTTCTTCGTCCGGTGTTTCCCCCATTGTGATGAGGTTCAGCCGGATGACTTGTATGTCTAGGAGGTGGCATCCTTTGTCGGTCCTCCTCTCGACGTCATTTTTCTTCAACGTCCCTACGATTATTTGGCTGTCACCGGGGAGGCTGCCTCGAAACCAGTGCCACAACTACGTCTCTCTCTACGGCTGGGGCAACATTGCTCGAGTCACGTGCGGCTCTATGCTATTGCCCTGAAGATATAGTTCCTGAGTAGTTGTCTTCCTGACGGTCGAGACCGTGATGTTGTGTCGGGTTCCGTTGGGGCATAATGTCCTTCCAAGCCGGGTCCATGCAACATTGGTCAGATTTGGAGACCAGTTTTCTGCTTCCTGATTTTGAGGCCTTCTATTGCTCCAGACCATTTGTAAGTAGCTTTACGCCCAGCCAAACTTGATCTGGGTTTGGACTATTCGCCAGGATATGTCTAGCTGTAGTAGTGTTTTCCACTAGCGTTCCATACACCATATCTCCCTTGCTATCCAGCCGAGGTTCTCCCTTGAAGGCTTCATCTCCGTCAAAGAGGGTCTTGTGGACTTCCGGATTTTTGTTAGCCTGCATAGGGCTGTTGATACGTTGCAAACGTATCTATAATTTTTTATGTTCCATGCTTGTTTAGTATCTACTTTCTTATGTTTTGTCTACATTTGGAGATACTTTTATGCATTTTCTTGGACTAACCTATTAACAAGATGCCACAGTGTCAGTTGCCTATTTTCTTCTGTTTTTGGTTTTAGAAAAGCCAGAAAATGAATATTCTCGGAATTGGACCGGACAAAAGTCAAAGTCGATATTTTATCGGAAGACTCACAGAGCCAAAGATGAGACGGAGAGGGGCCAGGGGCTGGCCACACCATGTGGTGGCACGGGCTAGCCCTGGCCGTGCCACCAGGTGGTGTGGGCCCTTGGTCCACCCACCGACCTTGCCTCTTCTCCTATGAGAAGCCTCCCAATACAAAAACCCTAAATCGACCAGCCTCCAGCCAGTTCCGCAGCACCGCCGCCACCGAAGGGGTGATTCGGGGGACAAAAAGTCTCTGTTCCGGCACCCTGCTGGGATGGGGAAGTGCTCCCGGAGCCATCTCCATCGATATCCACCACCATCTCAATCACCGTTGCTGATTTCCATGATGAGGATGGAGTAGTTCTTCCTCAAGGCTAAGGGTTCTATCGGTAGCTATGTGTTCAACTCTCTCTATGCATGATCATATTTTCATCATGAGCTTTGTAATCAAGTAGATCTACCTTGCTACTCAAGTGCTTTAATAGATCTCTGCTCTCCCCATTTGTGTGAAAGTGATAGCGTGCACACCATGGTGGCACTTAGGCTAGAGATTACACATACTTGTTATGAGTTATATTTGGAGATGGATGTCTTTATGAAATTGTGGTGTTTGTTGGAACCATCTAGTGCTCAAGGTGACAGTGTGGGGTTATCTAGATGCGGAAAGCAAACTTTGAGGTGTGATGTTATAGCCCTACCGTGGATTAGAGTGTCCAACCGGAGAGTAGTTCAGAGTAGTATCATAAAGAGAAGATATTTATATGCGAGTGTTCACTAGTGAAAGTATGATCCCTAGGCCTTGTTTCTAAGCATTGAAACACAGCTTGCATCTAGATCCGTTTCAGCTGCCTTTACTTTCTTCCACGCCATCAAAGTATTTTCTAGCACCATTGTCTTATATCCATATCACTTGTATTTCACTATCTCTTTGCGGAACTAGTGCACCTATACACCTGACAAGTGTATTCGGTGTGTTGGGGACACAAGAGACTTCTTGTATCTTGATTGCAGGGTTGCTTGAGAGGGATAACTTTGACCACTTCCTCCGTGAGTTTGATAAACCTTGGGTGATCCACTTAAGGGAAAACTTGTTGTTGTTCTACAAACCTCTGCGCTTGGAGGCCCAACAACTGTCTACAAGAAAGAAGTGCGTAGACATCAAGCTATTTTCTAGCGCCGTTGTAACATCCCATTTTTTCTACATCCATGTTGTTGAGGGTTGGGAAGCTAGAAAGTAGGGGGAAGTAAAACTTTTCTACTTGTGTGCTTATACGCCTAGCTTATTTAGCATTGTTTAATCACTCATGTTGTTTTGGTAATATTGTTTGCTAGTCTACATGCTTGATTGACCACCAAGGGTTCACCCACCCCTAAATTGGTTAAGTCTTGGAAAAACTAATTTTTCCTCCAACCTTGGAGCAATGGTTTGGGTAAATCCTTCACCTTCCTTACCATGCAAGAGTACCAAGTGGTACTAGGCTACCAGTACCTGTGAACCTCCCCTTAATCTTGGTAAAACCGCTAGCCCTAGCCTCTTGTATGTAGGTGCTTTCCTCTCTACTGATCATTTAAGGAATGGCACCCTTATTTTTATTCCAAGTTTGGTTGGCCCTTGTGAGCATCTGGTTGTGATCCAAGGATCAACCATAGCCTAAGCTTGATCACCAAGTCACCCTCTACCACCCTGAACCCTTCCCTCTGCCATTTGTGACCCTAACCAAAAATGACAAGCCCCCAAAGTGGCCACCTCGCTAATACTAACCTAGATCATCCCCAAAACCCTCTCCCTCTTCCCTGCACATGCCACAACCTCTCCCCGGCCTGGACTCGATGCAGCACCACCCTAGATACCCCCTTTTGCACACACCCAGCCCACACGCGCGCTCTGGCACACTACATCGAGGAGGGACGCGAGAGATCATCGCCAGATCCTTGCCCACCTCGAGAACCAGCAACCCCTCCTCTCTCCTGTCCCATCTGGCCCCGCCTCAGACAGCCCCAACTCCCCATGCGCTACCTCCACCCTTCTCTCTCCCGCGCGCCCAGCCACCCCCAACTGCCGGCGTCCACCTCGGCAGAGCACCCCTGGCCCCGCTCGCTCTCTACCTTCCCGCGGTGCAAAAAGCCCTCGGGGGACAGAAGGTAGCCCTGTCGCCCTACTGCCACCTCCCACTCCCACACCCGCGGCCCCGATCCCCCCCAACCCGCGCCGGCCACATCGGTAGAGCGCTGCGCTCGCCACCCCGTCTCCCCCCTGCTCTCTCGGTATGTCTTGACGCCACCTCCGCCCGGACATGACCACTCCCTCCCCTCCACCCTACGGCGCCACTACCCTCCTACTCCTCCCAGGCCCTATCCGGGCGGATAGCGCGCTGCCTCTCCGTGATGTCCCGTCGAATAGCTTCCCTGCACCGCACACCGACCGCCCCCTCTCGCTGTCTAGTAGGCCCAGCCAGCCCCCTAGGGTAAGACCATCCCTAGGTCACCCACACGGTGTCACCACTGTCCCTCCTAGCCAATCCCCAGCCCCTAGCGCGACTACCACCACCTCGCCGTGCACCCGGTGCACCACCTCTGGCCCTGCCCCATTTAAAAGCCCTCCTACTCCTCACGCGCTCCTCCCGCCCCTCATTTCCACCCAGAGCTCCCCAGCGCCACCCCAGAGCGGAGGCAGAGCCTCTAGCTCTCTCCCTCTATCTTTGTCGTTCCACCCCGCCCCGGTGCCGACGACGAACGGGAAGGTTCTCCCCTCCCTGTTCCACCTCTCCTCCATGCAACCCTCCCACTGCACTCCTCTCCCTAACCAGGCCCTAATCCCCTCTCCTCTAGCTTTTCTTGTCGGCAGGCACGCTGGAGCTGCTTGGAGACCGACGGACCCGAGCCGCGCCGCTGCTGTCGCGACGCATCCAGATGACCAGAGCCGCCGTTCCGTAACTCCTCCGATGCCCCTCCCTCCACCACTTCAAACCACACCGTCGCCGACCCCTCTCTGCCCCTAGGTGAGCCACCCCGAGCCCCACCCGTGCTAGTTAGGGTTAGCTCGTCGGAGTTTTCGATCCGGGAAGAAGAAGCGCTACGGGCTGTTGATCTGGATTCTAATCCAACGGCCAGCATCGCCAGATACCTCTTCGCCTCGCTGTGCCCATGACATGCGGGCCCAGCTGCGGGATTTAAATCCCCAGCACCCCACATAGGCCACCGTGTACGCGGGCCGGCCCAGCCCCGTAGCGGGCCACGACCCAGTCTCTGCACCATTCCCTTTCGTTTTTCCTTTAGGACAATTTAATTCCCAAAATATTGTTCTGTAGATTTAATTCCACCAAATAAAATATGTGTAGCGTTTTGGCTTGTTTCCAATTTTATAGAGTAGCCCTGGTATTTCCCTAATGCATGTCCTTGGTAGCTAGTCCAAAGCTTGTATGTATGTTTACTGAGAATTTATGTGGTAAATAGTGTCTTTTTAGAGTAATAAATGCATAGTTTCACTTTTAGAGCTCAGAAAAATGTGAAACCAAGTCCCAGGCATTGCCCTTGCAATTGCCTTCTGTGCAAAACTGGAATCAACCTTTTTGGAGGTATGAGGCCTCTGTTCTTATTTTTGCAAGTTATGGACAGAGAGCTCTTATTTATTTTCCAGAAGTTGTTGTGAATCTAATTCTGGGATGAAACCAACTCCCAGAATTAGGCCTCTACAACTATTAGTATTTCCTGGAAGGGCATAATTTTTGGCTCTGTAGATTTGCCCTGGTGAATTGAGCACAAGTTTCTGATCTGTTTCTAGTATTTTATTTATTAAAAATCAACCCTTAGTGATAAAATTGTGGAACCAGTGGGGTTTGCTTGGTTTCCTCTGTTCCTACTCCGATATGTATTTTGTAGTCTACTTTCACTAACTTATACTAGTCGAAAAATCTGCTTGAATGCTAATCTAGTCTTAACCACAAAAATCAACATTTAAGTTTGATGAAACCTTTTTGATTGATTCCAATGGCCTAGGATTGCTAGAGTCAGTAGCTACTACTATGTGGTTGGATTGGTTCAGCTGTGCAATTGTTTTGTACTGATTTAATTGTTTGTGCCTTGGGTGATGCTTGGTATAGTGGTTTGATTATAATTTCCCTTTTCGGCGATAGATACGAACGAGGACGAGTTTGAGGAAGGTAATTGGCAGGATTTTGAAGAAGAGGACCAGGAACAAGCTGCCAACCAAGGCAAGCCACCTACAAGTTCATGAGACTTGTCCCATTTTTATTTTCATGCACCTTGTTTTACTTATATTACTACTGCATTGGTTTTACTCGTTATATTATTATTATGGTATTAGTTTGGCTCCACCAAACTTACGCCTATGGTACTGTCTAAGTACTCCCCCTTGTACCTCCTACTCCTATCCTAGTAGCTTAGGTGGTCTAATATACCACAACCCCTTGGAAACCCCGATTGAGCCCAACAAAAACTCTAGGTTGGGAACCCGAAGGCAGGGATGGTTTATAAAAAGTTTTTGACAGAAAACCTAGGCAAGTGGGACTTGCCGAGGAGTCTTTTAAAATGTTTTGGTATTCATACCATTGGTGGAGGCACCAAAATCGAAGATGGAAGAAAAACTGTTTTTGAAAACGCACCTGGTTCTATGTAGTTTTGCCCGAACAACTACCCCGTGCAACCACACTACTCCTATATGGGAAGGGGCTTGACCGGAAAGTGGTTCTCTCTTATACCGGTGCCTCGCAACTACTACAGGGGATTGGGGATCCCTAGAGGGTGGGCCTTCCCTGATAAAGGTGGGACCAGGGGAAGGAACGAAGGGTCGGCAGGCCTCCACACGTTACTATGGGCCCCTCATTGAAAGTGCACACTCTCGGGGAGTGGAAAAAGCTCTTGGGTTGGTCCTCGCCCGACGTCCCGGTTTTGAGGGGAATAACACCCATAGGGTAGGTGCTGGTGTTAGGAGGGAACTATCCGGAAGGTCTTGTCCAGTTATCCGAAACCCGCATACTGATGTATGACGATCCGTGATACTTCACAGCGGATGTATCGGATCTTGTGGGTAAAGTGTACAACCTCTACAGAGCTTGAATCTTTTCGAATATCCGTGTCCACGGTCATGGACGGTTGGAATGGTTGTTGCGTAGCGGTGCTGGTTTTGGTTTATAAAAAGGTTTATAAAAAGGAAATTCGACCATGGGATGGTCGAAGGGCAAGGAGGATGGGCCATGGGATGGCCGGACCTAGTCGAAGTAGTGGTCATGGGATGACCATAGTGGAAGTGGACAACAGGGTTGACCCCCAACCTAGTATTTTCAAAGTTTTACTAACTATTTTTACCCTAAATAGGTTTTTGGGCAAACATCAAGTTGTAGAGTTGAGAATATACCTCTAAGAGATTTCTCAAATAGCCTCTTTGGAGCCATCCTATCCACAACCATATTGCATACTCTTTGTACTTTCTTGTATGGTGGTTTGCGAGTACATTCAAAGTACTCACAGGCAATGTTCCCTGGCTATCAACTTGGCCAGACTATGAGCAGGATGAACAGGACAACGGAGGGTACGGTGACGACTTTGCGAACTAGGGCGTTTCTCCGAGTCAGGCACCAGTTGGGCTATGGCTTTACTCGGGTCCTCCGTGTTATTTAGTACTGCTGCTATTAGCTATTTGTGCCCATGGAGGCAAGGTTGTAAGACTATTATTGTAAGACTTATTGTATCGTACTGAAATGGATGTGTGTACCTTGATATTATGTCGGTTATGCTCCACGATGCACTGATCATGGTATCGTGGTGGTGTGCATAATTCAGTAATCTCGGGTGAAAATCCGGGGTCGCCACAGACTTGGTATCAGAGCCATCCTAGCCCTAGGAGCCCCTAGTTAGCTTGGACGTTATACCTGGACCCCAAAAACTATTTTCTTTATAAAGGAAGGAGTTTGATATTTGCAAAAATATTACTTATGCCTCCTCCCCTCTATTTCAGAAACAACTTGCATTAAATTATATTTCTGCATATCTAAAATTTTGCACACTATTCACTAACTTAAACTTAACTAAAATTGTGTAGATGGCAATGGTGTTCAACATGTATCGTCAAGTCGGATTGGGCTTGCCACTCCAGTTGTTTGAGGCTGAGATTAGAGACTTGGCCAAGCTTGTGGGCCGTCCCACTCCGGAAATCCAAGGCGCTTTCCTTCCCAGGATGGTCGAAGGAGAGAAGAATTGGTTGGTTGTCTGCACCATGAGAGGTGGTGTAGTACCTCCATTGTCAGAGGAGCTGAAGGTAGAGGTACTAGAGAAGGATTGGGGCGATGGGGTGCTTCGTGTGGCTCAAGAAGCCCTAGCATGCCTCGCCTATCATCATCGTGAGCAGCTGGAGGGAACCAAGTTCTACCATTTTGGGAGACGCCACCCTCGAGGTTACGCCACCGTGACCCCGCAGCACTTTGACTTTGGTGAGCATATCCAGAACATGGAGTATCTCCTGAAGAAGACCTAGGCATCTTTGGATGATGTTCGCACTCGCTTAGACAACAAGACTGTAGAGTACCTCACCCTTGTTGAGGACTTGAGGATCGAGAAATTAGAGCACGCTCAGACCAAGCTGAACAAGCGGGCGGTTGTGGCACAGAACAAGCGTCTCATGAAGACCACTAAGGAGCAGAAGGAACTCCTAGTGACCATGGAGGCCCGGATAGAAGCATTCGAGGAGGAATGCACCCATCTCGAGAAGGACAATGATGACTTGCTGAATGAGACCGACAATGATGCCGCATATAAGGAAGATTTTGACATGGAGCCACAGAGCAAACCTGAGGATGATGATCAGATAGATGAGGAAGAAGAGGATCCTGAAGAGCGCATTTTCGAGTCTGAGGAAGATGATGAGGTCATCATTGAGGAAGACACCACTGCACGTCATGACGCAGAGTAGGTTTCACGATTAGTCTATGAGAGCAAGTGAGAATATCGCCATGTCCCCTTTTTGAGTGGCGATTTGTATGCATTCTGATTGCTTGTATGGTTGAACTCGTAGTATTGTCTAGCGTCGAGATGTGATGCATGAACTTGGTTATTTTGCGGTTATCTTTATGAGTGCTTAGCTCCTAAGTACCCATTCCTCTTATGAGTGTTTGTTTGTTTAGTTAATTCCTCCCCATACCTTGTTGTTTGTGTTGCAAACCGCTAGTGGCAACCCCTCCAAATCATGCACCTTCAGGATGGTGCGCCCAAGCGGACCCCCTCCACCACCAACCATGACCAACTCCTGCACATGTTCATGCAAGACTGCCAAGCCGCCAATGAGGAATGCCAAGCCAACATTGCCGCTCTCCAGCAGCTGGTGCAAGCCGCAGCTAGAAACGCCCCCGACCCCGAGGGCGAAGAGCAGAGATCCAGACTTAAAGACTCCAGAACACCAACCCACCTGTGTTCACCAAATGCACCAATCCCCTTGACGCGGATGACTGGCTCTGCACCATTGAGAATAACCTGGAGGTAGCCCGTGTAGGAGAGAATGAGAAAGTCACCTTGGCCACTCATTTTCTCGCGGGACAAGCTAGGACTAGGTGGATCAGTGTCAAGGAGATTCTGCCCGCAGGACAAGCCATCACCTGGGAAGACTTCAAGGAAAGGTTCCGCAAGCGTCATATCCCACCTGGTCTAATCAAGATGATGAGAGATCAATTCTGTGATCTGAAGCAGGGAGGCATGTCTGTGCTGCAATATTTTGAAAAGTACACTGATCTGGCCCGGTACGCGCTAGATGATACCAATACTGAAGAGAAGAAGGTGGATACCTTCATGAATGGACTCCAGGATGAACTGCAGTGCCACCTGGTAGCCCAGGGATTCAAGGAGCTGGATGCCCTTGTCGATGCCGCCATACTGGTAGAGAACAAGCGCAAGGGAGTGATTGAGAATCGCAAGCACCGGATGATGCAACAGGGAGGACCCAGTGGACAGAGGTCTCGAAGCATGCCACCTTCAAGGCCTACACCCCCACCACAGAGGACTCCGTCCTATGCTCCGCGCCGCAACAACCCCAATCGTAACTACAACAACCCACGCCATGGAGGCGGGAACCCAAGACCCATCCCAAGAGGTCCTGTTAACACCAATGCCCGCCCCAATACTGCTGGATGCTTCAATTGTGGCCAAGTGGGGCACTTCTCCCGTGAATGCCCCGAAAGGAAGAAGGATAACGCACCTCGCCCTAATGTAGCCCGCCTGAATCAAGGTCACGCCAGGGGAGCCCCAGCTAAGGGAGCCACGCCCAAGAAGCCTGCTAATGCTGCCAGCGGACATCTGAACCACATCACTACTGAGGAAGCCCAGGAGTCCCCTGACATTGTTCTGGGTACGTTACTTGTCAACTCCATCCCTACTACAGTACTATTTGACTCTGGGCCTCGCATTCTTTTGTTATGGAGCCATTTGTGGAAAGAAGTGGGATGGAACCTAGTCAGCTGAGCAGACTCATGCTAGTACAAATACCCGGTTTGACAGCCAAAACCCAATCCGTCTGCCGAGATATTCCCATAGTTATCCATGGAAAAACCTTCACGGCTGACCTAATAGTTTTGGGAACCCAAGGTCTAGACATGATCCTAGGAATGGATTGGATGAACAAGTACCATGGAATCATAGATTGTGTCAGAAAGTCCATATCCCTGACAAGTAGTGATGGAATACAAGTCGAGTATAAGGAAACTGTGCCCTCATCCCGAATCTATTGCCAGAAGAGTATAGCTGGACCTACTCTAGATCAAGTCCCCGTAGTCTGTGAATATCCGGATGTGTTCCCGGAAGAGTTGCCCGGTATGCCCCCTGATAGGGATATCGAGTTCATCATATAACTAGTCCCTGGAATAGCCCCCATAGCTCAGAGGCCTTACCGTATGAACCCCGAAGAACTGGTCGAGTTGAAGAAACAGTTGGACGACCTGGAACGCAAGGGTCACATACAGCCGAGTGCCTCCCCTTGGGGATCACCCGTTCTCTTTGTGGATAAGAGAGATGGAACTGCCCGGCTAGTGACTGACTATCGGAAGCTCAACGAAGTCATAATCAAAAACAAGTATCCCTTACCCAAGATCGAAGATCTGTTTGACCAGTTAAATGGAGCCCAAATCTTCTCCAAAATAGATCTCCGCACCGGATACCACGAACTCAAGATCCGAGAGTCAGATATTCCCAAGACCGCCTTTACCACCTAGTACGGTCTCTATCAATACACCAATATGTCTTTCGATTTAACCAACGCCCCTGCCTATTTCATGAACCTCATGAATAAGGTATCCATGCCCTACTTGGACAAGTTCGTCGTAGTGTTCATCAAAGACATCCTCATATATTCCAAGAATGAAGCCAAGCATGAGCAGCACCTGAGAGTCGTACTTGGAACCCTCAGAGAGCATCAACTGTATGCTAAGTTCAGCAAGTGCGAGTTTTGGTTAAAGGAAGTTGGATTCCTTGGCCACATCCTGTCTGTAGGAGGAATTTCAATCGACTCCACCAAAATTAAGTCGGTTGTAGAATGGAAAGCCCCCACAAACCCCTCAGAAATCCAAAGCTTTCTAGGTTTAGCCGGATACTACTGTAAATTTGTGGAAGGTTTCTCAAGTATCGCAAGGCCAATGAATCAACTACTAAACAAGGATAAGAAGTTCGAGTGGACCGAGAAGTGTGAAGAGAGTTTTCGGGAACTCAAGAAGAGACTAGTGTCTGCCCCTGTCCTGACCATGCCAGACATCCCCAAAAACTTTGAAGTTTACTGCGACGCCTCCAAGTTAGGACTTGGGAGTGTGCTTATGCAGGAAGGCAAGGTCATCGCCTACCTCTCCAGACAGCTAAAGCCACATGAGATGAACTACCCCACCCATGACCTGGAACTCGCGGCAGTGGTTCATGCCCTCAAGACCTGGCGCCACTATCTGATGGGGAATCGCTGCGAGATCTACACAGATCACAAGAGTTTGAAATACATCTTTACCCAAAAAGAGTTGAACATGAGACAGCAGCGATGGATTGAACTAATAAAGGATTACGATCTTGGCATTCACTATCACCTGGGCAAGGCTAATGTTGTAGCTGATGCCCTTAGTCGGGAACCATGTTCCCTGAATGCTATGGTCGTAAAAGAACAACCAGAACTATGTCAATAATTGGAAAGGCTACGACTTGAGATAGTTAGCCATGGATTCCTAGCCCATCTGGAACTAAAATCGACCCTATTAGACCAAATCAAAGAAGCTCAGAAAGGTCACAAAAGCATTGAAGGCATTAAGAGAATAATGGAGAGGGAAACTGTACCTAGATTTAAAGTTGACGACACGGGTGTACTATTGTACAAAGGGTGCATCTGCGTACCCAGCAAGCATGACTTGAAGCAGATGATTATGAAGGAAGCCCACGAGACCCTCTACTCCATCCACCCCGGTAGCACCAAGATGTATTAGGACCTGAAGGAACAATTCTCGTGGCATGGAATGAAGCGCGAAGTCGCTTTGTTCGTAGCTAAGTGCGATATATGCCAGAGAGTCAAAGCCGAGCATCAAAGACCCGCTGGATTGTTACAACCTCTGAAGATTCCCGAGTGGAAATGGGAAAAAGTTGGGATGGACTTCATTACTGGATTACCCAAGTCCATCAGGGGTCATTATTCCATCTGGGTCATCGTGGACTACCTATCCAAGGTGGCTCATTTCCTCCCCGTGAAGACTAGCTACAACAGCCAACAACTAGCATAATTGTATATCTCCCGTATCGTCAGTCTCCATGGTGTCCCTAAGGAAATTGCGTCGGATAGAGGACCTCAATTTACCTCCCGTTTCTGGGGCAAGTTACATGAGGCCTTAGGCACCACTGTATCCTTTAGCACCGCCTACCACCCACAGATCGGAGGACAGACATAGAGAGTCAATCAAGTCCTGGAAGATATGCTCCGTTCCTGCGTTCTAGCCTACGGAGCTAAGTAGGAGGACTGTCTGCCATTCGTGGAATTCTCCTACGATAACAGTTACCAAGCCTGTCTGAAGATGGCACCCTTTCAGTTCCTTTACGGAAGGAAGTGTAGAACCCCTTTAAACTTGACTAAGATCGGAGAGAGCCAAATCTTCGGCCTAGATGTGATCAAGTCATCTAAAGAGCAAGTATAGCTAGCTCGTGATCGCTTGAGAGCTGTCCAGTCTCGTCAGAAAAGCTATGCCAACAACAAACGCCGGGAAGTGAGTTTCAGCAAGGGAGACTTCGCGTATCTTTGCGTCTCCCCCCTCAAGGGAATACAAAGGTTTCATGAAAAGGGGAAGCTCCCCCCAGGTATATTGGACCCTTCAAGATCCTCACCTAGCGAGGAAAGGTGTCATATCAACTAGAGTTACCCAAGGAATTGGCAGAGTTCCACAACGTCTTTCATGTGTCCCAACTTCGGAAGTGCCTCCAAACACCCAACAAGCCCGAAGCGTTCAAGGAGATTGACTTTCAAGCCATCGACCTCAACCGTGATTTAACCTATCGTGAGGTGCCCATCAAGGTCCTAGAGATGGCTAACAGACTCACCCGGCGTCGGAACATAAACTTCTACAAAGTACAGTGGAGTAACCATTCGGAAGATGAAGCCACCTGGGAACGAGAGGATTTCCTCCAGAAGGAATTTCCCCATCTCCTGTCAGCAAAACCAGCGAATCTCGAGACGAGATTCTTTTAAGGGGGGAAGGTCTGTAACATCCCATTTTTTCTACATCCATGTTGTTGAGGGTTGGGAAGCTAGAAAGTAGGGGGAAGTAAAACTTTTCTACTTGTGTGCTTATACGCCTAGCTTATTTAGCATTGTTTAATCACTCATGTTGTTTTGGTAATATTGTTTGCTAGTCTACATGCTTGATTGACCACCAAGGGTTCACCCACCCCTAAATTGGTTAAGTCTTGGAAAAACTAATTTTTCCTCCAACCTTGGAGCAATGGTTTGGGTAAATCCTTCACCTTCCTTACCATGCAAGAGTACCAAGTGGTACTAGGCTACCAGTACCTGTGAACCTCCCCTTAATCTTGGTAAAACCGCTAGCCCTAGCCTCTTGTATGTAGGTGCTTTCCTCTCTACTGATCATTTAAGGAATGGCACCCTTATTTTTATTCCAAGTTTGGTTGGCCCTTATGAGCATCTGGCTGTGATCCAAGGATCAACCATAGCCTAAGCTTGATCACCAAGTCAACCTCTACCACCCTGAACCCTTCCCTCTGCCATTTGTGACCCTAACCCAAAATGACAAGCCCCCTCGCTAATACTAACCTAGATCATCCCCAAAACCCTCTCCCTCTTCCCTGCACGTGCCACTCCCTCTCCCTGGCCTAGACTCGATGAAGCACCACCCTAGCTATCCCCCTTTTGCACACACCCAGCCCACACGCGTGCTCTGGCACACTACATCGAGGAGGGACGCGAGAGATCATCGCCAGATCCTTGCCCACCTCGAGAACCAGCAACCCCTCCTCTCTCCTGTCCCATCTGGCCTCGCCTCAGACAGCCCCAACTCCCAGGCGCTCCCTCCACCCTTCTCTCTCCCGCGTGCCCAGCCACCCCCAACTGCCGGCGTCCACCTCGGCAGAGCACCCCCTGGCCCCGCTCGCTTCCTCCCTTCCCGCGGTGCAAAAAGCCCTCGGGGGACAGAAGGTAGCCCCTCGCCCAACTGCCACCTCCCACTCCGTCACCCGAGATTTTTTTTGCAGTCGAATTATCATCTTCGGGGCAACTCCACATGATTTCCGAGGCATGCCTCTCTGAGGACCCTCCCACCGGCTCTCGCCGGCGCCACTCCGGCGCCGTCGCACACCTATTCATGGGATCTCTTTCTCTGAATTCATCTGGTGGTGAATGGAAAATCACCTACTCCGGGAGCTCCACCAATGGTAAGTTCATTGTTGGATCTCTAATTCTCTCGGATAATCGATGGCTGGTCATTCTCAATGCCAATGGTTCACCACTTGAGGGTAGAAGCATGGACAATGGGGAGGTACTCATGATTGGATCTGTGGTGAGGTTCCCCTCTCATCTTGCAAGGATCAATGATATTTCGACACCATCTGCTGGATTTCTTGGGACTCCTCATATTCTTGATAATAAGAGTGAAGATTTGAAACTTATGTGGCACGTCACTAGCTCTTCCTTGCCATCTAATGATTTGGACAAAGCTCCTGGTTTTTTGGTCCTTTATTCTCTTGCTAAGCGGATTGTATTGCTAAATCATGACAAGGTGGTAGTTGATGCTAGATTCCTTCTTCAAAATGAGAAAATCTCTTCTGGTGTGACTTTGGACCTTGTCATCAAAAGGGTGGTGGTGGGTGCTCCAATCGTTGATGTGCATCTTGCATCATCAACCAAGCACAACAATTGCACTTCATTGGATTTCTCTAAAGGGAAGTTTTTTGAAACTAATATGTCAAAAAATTTGGTCATCACATCAATTTCTCTGGTGGATTTCACAGAAGGCCTTTCTTCCTTGTTGGATCATTTGGTCGTGCAAATTTTAAGATTGATGTTCATACTATTGGCATTGTTCTTCAAGCATGTTTTGGGGGACAGGCATCAAAATTTCAAGTCAAGATCCTCCAAAATAGAACCTTTAGGTTCTCTGTTGCATCGAGAGCTGTGGGTTTTGAAATTTATAATTTTGGTTCTTTCTCAGATGAATCATTCAACTTGAAGATCAATCTTTGGGGTGATGGTGGTCCAAATTGGAAATTTGAAGAGAAAGAATATTACAAAGATTTGGACAAGGATTGGACTTTTGTTTCATACAAAAAGAAAAATAAGGCTTCTGTTTTTGATCGTATTAGTTCGCCGACGTCATCGGTCCCATGCAATAACAGTCAGATAAAAGGTGACATTAAACGAGTTGTACCGGGTACATCATTTGTGGAAATTGTGATTAATGGTCAAGTTATTGAGGGTGCGAAATCACCTGCAGTCAACTAATCAACCAAAATTAATTTGCCTGGTCTTTTGCCATTTTTGAAATTTCCTACTTTCCCTTCTTGTCCCTAGCCCGACAAATCTTACCTGCATTGGTTCAAGGCCCATGTCATGCCGCAAGTTTCACGACCCAGGGTGTATGATTGTCTTAAAGATTTTGTTCTTGCACAAAAAAGTATTCGCCCAAACCCCCTGCCTCCTCAACTCCCATGCCTGCGAAAACCCCAACTTCCTTGCTCTGCTCGTCGCCGGTGACAACCACCGTAGCAATGGCAAACATTCCACTCGACACACAGCCTTTCCTACCCCATGGCTTCGAGATTATGCAGGTGGCCGGCCGGAATCAGGTCAAAAGGGTGGTGGTTCCTCGTTGTCCAAGGGCACATGAACAGTATGCCATTGCGCACATCCATCCCCTTCCCCCTAGTCCAGTTCCTTTTGATAATATCCGGGATGTGTTGCAAGATTTCTTTTTCAATGAAGCTCGTGTTGATTTTTGTGATATTCAAGACTGTCTGGCTCTGCATATGTTCAATTTGCAAATGTCAGTGACCGTGACCGGTTAATTGTTGTGGGACCTATCCCCTTCCAGGATGTTGCAATCTCTTTTGTTAGGCACAATGAGGGAATTAACTGGCGTAGGACTCAATTTAACAACGAATGTTGGGTTATGCTCCTGGGTCCTCCACTTGATCACTAGAATACTGAGGACCTGAATGTTGTCTTCTCTGATATTGGTAAAGTGCTGCTCTGGGAAAGGGACCCTGAGCACAAGGTAAGAATCATTGCTAAACTCAGAGTCACAAACCTTTTGGATGTTCCTAAAAGTGTTAGATTCACCATTGGAGACCTTGTGGATACAGAATCATGGACTTTCTCTGTTGAAATTTTAAACAGCAATCTCCTGGGAGGGGGCCCACCAGATGAGGACCCACTACCTAATGATGGTGATGACCCTCACCCCATGCCTGTGGTGGGACCCATTTTTGGCCCCCCTCCACCACCATCTCCTCCACAACCTGAAGGGGACATTGGTGGATGGGACCAATGGGCTGAGCCTGCACCTCAGCAAAATAATGATGGCTGGGGGAACTAGAATGCCGTCCAAGGACCTGTATTTGCTGAAGGTGTTGACATGCCTATTGATACCCTGAATTTGCCACCTCAGGAGGATGACAGTGCTATTACTGGTTCAGTACCTGTGGCCAATATTTCATCTGACAGTGACAAGGCATCTGTCCATGGTGCTGAGGATATTGAAGTGGACCAATTAATTGCTAATGCTAACCAGGATGTGGGCATGGGAGAAGGACTGCTTAATATTCTGGGAAATTACCAGGATGATGAGGAGGACAACCACCATGCTAATGAGGGTAATGTGCAAGATGACTGGATGATTGAGGACACAAACCTCCTCTCCCCCAATGAGGCACATCTGCATGTTGGTATGGCCATCACTCCTTTTGTAAATTCCTCTGAAGCGCTTTCTGCTAGGCAGTCATTCTCAAAGCAAGGCCTAGAACTATGGGACAAATTCTTTGCTCCTCACATTAATCCTTCACCTGACAAAGGCAAACTGCAATGTGACATCCCTGTAAGTTGGTTTAACTTTATCACCCTCATGCTCATCAGTCCTGAAAAATTCAGTTGGGCTAGACACTTTCTTACTTCTCCACTTTGGGATATTATTAAGGAGCCAATTGCAGAAGAAACTACTTTCACTTTCATTATCCCTGATGAATGTGTTGGACAGATCCCTCCTCACTGCCTGAATGAATCTCCACCAAATATGATGGTGCCAAATGCTCCTACAAAGAGGAGGAGGGGTAAAGAACCAATGGTGGACTCTGAGGTGAGAAGGAGCCCTAGAATTGTGGAACTTAATGGGGCGTTTAAAAGCCATGTGAATTGTTCTGATCATAATTGTCTCTCTTGCAATGCTTCACCACCTTGTCTCAGTAATAAAGTTGTTAAGAACCTTGCTGATTCATTTTGCAAGGTTAAGGAGGGAGAGCTTGAGAAAAGGTTGCTGAAGAAGAGCAAGATCAATGATTTGATCATCAAGCCTCCTGGAAGAACTAGACCAAACAAGACTAGTTCTGAATCAAACCTTCCAAGCAAGAAGAAGGGTGGTACTGCTGAATCTTGTGGACAGCAGAATAAGAAGAAAGCACCTAAATAATGTTGTTAATGTCTACAAAATACGGTTCTTTTGTGACTAGTCAATTTACCTTTGGTGTCTGTTATGAGCTGTTACAGACCTATATGTTGTTATGCATGTTTATGAACCTAGTATCCTATGATATGTTCAATCTTGTCTGTGTGACTACAAACCTTGTGTCACCACAATACCCACCCAACCTGTTTATCAATGAGTAACAACAGAAATTGGAAGATTCTGAACTAGAACCTCATAGGAATTAACTCTAAGAAAAAATGGTTGGCATTAAAAAGCAAAATCATGGAATCTGAATGTGATATCATTTGTCTCCAAGAAACCAAGAGAGAAAATTTTGATATCAATTATTTAAAGAAATTCTGTCCAAATAAATTTGACTGCTTTGACTTCTTACCCTCAATTGGTGCTTCTAGAGGGATCATCATTTGGTGCAACACATTATTTTATGGCATTTGAGCTTTCCAAAATGAATTCTCCACTTCTGTCACTTTTAATTCACAATTATCCAATGACTCCTGGACTCTTGCAAATATCTATGGTCCATGCCAAGCTGATAGGAAAATTGATTTTTTGGACTAGTTTTCCAACATCACTATGCCTGATAGTGTAGACTAGATTGTATTAGGGGATTTTAATCTTATCAGAATTCTTACTGATAGAAATAAAAGTGGGGGAGATGTTAATGAAACTATGCTTTTCAATGATGCTATCAGTAACCTGGGACTTATTGAGCTACCACTGAAAGAAAGGAAATTCACCTGGAGCAACATGCAAAAATATCCACTTCTGGAAAGACTTGATTGGTTCTTTACTTCTAGCCCACGGACAACCAAATACCCTTACACTTTGGTTACACCCTTATCCAAGCCTACTTCTGATCACCTTCCATGTGTCATCTCTATTGGAACTAACATTCCCAAGGCACAAATATTTAGGTTTGAGAATTACTAGCTTCACCATTCTGATTTTAAGATGATTGTGCAAAATGCCTAGAATATACCAGTGAATTACCAGGACTTGGCAAAAAGTATATGTGCCAAGTTGAAAAATGTGAGGAGAGGCATCAAGATATGGGCCAAACAGTTACCATGCTTAAGGGACCAAATTGCTAAGGTGAATGACACAATTGACTTTCTGGATCTACTTGAAGAATCTAGAACATTAACCATCAATGAATGGCACCTCAGAGATATCTTGAAATACCATATTATCTCTCTTCTCCAGAACCAAAACACCTATTGGAAACAAAGAGGAAAAATTAAATGGGTGAAACTTGGGGATGAAAACACAAAGTTTTTTCACTCCAAAGCTACCATCAGTTTTAGACACAATTATATCTCAATGATAAAGAATGCAAATGGACAGGAATTTACCAATCACCATGAGAAGGCTGATATTCTTTGGAATGATTTCAAAGCAAGAATGGATACATCAG
Organism: Avena eriantha; assembly: GCA_910589775.1. Taxonomy (NCBI): domain Eukaryota; kingdom Viridiplantae; phylum Streptophyta; class Magnoliopsida; order Poales; family Poaceae; genus Avena; species Avena eriantha. Next base: position 240,770,939 of record OU342740.1, read on the forward strand.
TCAAAACTGAGATGTATTACAACCTAGCAGATTTTTATGGAAATGGAATGACTGATGAGATGAAGAATTCACTTGAAAAACCTTTTCTTGACAAAGAAATTGAGGAGATTATTTCCGAATTACCAAATGACAAGTCACCTGGGCCTGATGGTTTTAATAATGAATTTATCAAAAGCTGCTGGTCTATCATTGGAAATGATATCAAATTGCTGATTCATGATTTCTTCAATGAGAAAGTTTCCCTTGAGAGCATCAACTCTTCATACATTACTCTCATTCCTAAAGTCACATGCCCTTCTACCTCTGCTAATTTCAAGCCAATTTCCTTATTGAACTGTGTATTCAAATAATTACCAAACTTCTTGCAAATAGATTGCAATCTGTTATTCTAGAATTGGTGCATAAAAATCAATATGGTTTCCTCAATAATAGGTCTATTCAAGATTGCATTGGATGGGCATTTGAATACTTATTCCAATGCCACAAGTTAAAGGATGAAATTCTAATTCTAAAACTTGATTTTGAGAAGGCATTTGGTACAATTGACAACTTAGCCATCATAAATATCCTTAAAGCTAGAGGATTTGGGAGGAAATGGATCAAATGGATTGAAATGATCTTTGAATCTGGAACTTCTGAAATCTTTCTAAATGGTGTGCCTGGTAAAAAGTTCTATTGCAGAAGAGGTGTGAGACAAGGAGACCCCCTTTCTCCATTACTTTTTGTTCTTGCTGCTAACCTTCTTCAATCTGTCCTGAATAAGGCCATGCATATGAACTTTCTAACACCACCTATTGAGGGACCACCCAACAGTGATTTCCCTGTTATTTAATATGCTGATGATACATTGGTGATATTTAAGGCAGATGCTTCTCAATTATTGTGCTTGAAAGCACTTCTTCAAACATTTGCAAGTTCCACTAGGCTGAAAGTCAACTATTTGAAATCTAGCATGATGCCAATAAGCATATGTAATGATAGGCTAATGCATTTTTCTATGAAAATTAACTGTCAAACTGGTTGCCTCCCTTTCACCTACCTTGGTTTACCACTAAGCATTACAAAACCTTCTATGGAGCACTTTCTACCCATTGTTCAAAGAGTGCAAAGTAGATTATGTGGTATTGCGGATTTCTTGAATTATGGAGGAAAATTGCAACTGGTAAAATCAGTTCTGTCCTCACTTCCTCTATTTTTCATGAGCTGTTTGGAGGTACCAATTGCCATCAAGGATCAAATTATGAAATACATGAGATATTTTTTATGGAGAAAGAGGACTGAAGATGTACAAGCAAAAGGACAAGCTCTTGTGTCATGGGATAAAATATGCCATCCTAAGGATCTGGGGGGGGTATAGGGGTGCTAAACCTACAGATCCAAAATACTTCCCTCCTTCTAAAAAACTTAGACAAATTCTACAATCACCATGACATCCCTTGGGTTCATCTCATATGGGAAACTTACTACAAAAATGGAAAACTACCTGGAAGAAACATGGAAGGATCATTCTGGTGGAAATCTCATATCAAATTAATTGATAACTTTAAAGGCATGGCTAAGTGCAATTTGAATTCCGGAAAGTCTGCTTATTTCTGGTCAGACCTTTGGCAAGATGAGTGCTTGATGAATAAATTCCCTCACCTTCTGTCCTATGCTAAATCTTCAAATATCAGTGTACATGATTTCTTACATGTTGATTACTTAGAGGATAACTTTCATCTACCACTCTCTCAACAAGCATACTCGGGATTCTTAGTCATGGAAGAAAGATGCTAGGATTTCAGGCATACCACTCTAGGGGATACCCATGATAATTGGAACTATATTTGGGGGTCAGATAAATTTGAAGTAAAAAAGGCCTACACAGACATGATTGGATACTCACCATCACCACCACACTTTTCTTGGGTTTGGGAAACCTCCTGCCAAAATAAACATAAGTTCTCCTTCTGGCTTCTGCTTCTAGACAGATTGAATACAATGAATCTTCTGAATAGAAAACAGTTCATCCTGCCAGACTACAATTGTGTAACCTCCAACTGTTACTTGGAAGAATCAGTTAATCATCTATTCTGGGAATTTCCATTTGCAAACAAATGCTAGGACCATATTTATAGAAACAGAGCTGCAAACCTAATTGGCTTGGAAGCTAATTCAGACATCAAAGAAAAGTTAGACCTACCATTTGCAATGGAGATCATTATGATGTCTACCTGGGGTATCTGGATATGTAGAAATGAGAAGATTTTTAATGACAAAAGGCCCACAATTTAAAGATGGAAAGCAATATTCTATCAAGAAATAAGATGGTTACAATTCAGAATCAAAGGAAAATACAAGGAAAAATTCAAAGCCTCGCTTAACCAGCAATTGGATCAGGGATAGGGTAGAATGATGTTAATTTTCTGTTATGATCTACCTTAGATCATTTTTCCATTGTAACATACTCAGATACTACAATAAAAATTGCAGTGGGGATTTTCCCTACTGTTTCACCTCAAAAAACTCCCTCACTCGTGGCCCCGATCACCCCCAACCCGCGCCGGCCACATCGGCAGAGCGCCGCGCTCGCCACCCCGTCCCCCCCCCCCCCCCGCTCGCTCGGTATGTCTTGATTCCACCTCCGCCCAGACGTGACCACTCCCTCCCCTCCACCCTACGGCGCCCCTACCCTCCTACTCCTCCCAGGCCCTAGCCGCGCGGACAGCGTGCTGCCTCTCTATGATGTCCCGTCGAACAGCTTCCCTGCACCACGCACCGACCGCCCCCTCTTGCTGTCTAGTAGGCCCAGCCAGCCCCCTGGGGTAAGACCATCCCTAGGTCAGACACACGGCGTCGCCACCGTCCCTCCTGGCCAATCCCCAGCCCCCAGCGCGACTACCACCACCTCGCCGTGCACCCGGTGCACCACCTCTGGCCCCGTCCCCTTAAAAACCCCCCTACCCCTCACGCGCTCCTCCTGCCCCTCATTTCCACCCCAGAGCTCCCCACCGCCACCCCAGAGCGGAGGCAGAGCCTCTAGCTCTCTCCCTCTCTCTCTGCCATTCCACCCCGCCCCGGTGCCGACGATGAACGGGAAAGTTCTCCCCTCCACGCTCCACCTCTCCTCCATGCAACCCTCCCACTGCACTCCTCTCCCTAACTAGGCCCTAAACCCCGTCTCCTCTGGCTTTTCTTGTCAGCAGGCATGCCGGAGCTGCGTGGAGACCGACGGACCCGAGCCGTGCCGCTGCTGTCGCGACGCATCCAGACGGCCGGAGCCACCGTTCCGTACCTCCTTCGACGCCCCTCCCTCGACCGCTTCAAACCACACTGTCGCCGACCCCTCGCAACCCCTATGTGAGCCACCCCGAGCCCCGCCCGTGCCAGTTAGGTTTAGCTCGCCGGAGTTTTCGATCTGGGAAGAAGAAGCGATGCGGGCCGTCGATCTGGATTCTAATCCAACGGCCAGCATCGCCAGATACCTCTTCGCCTTGTTGTGCCCATGACATGCGGGCCCAGCTACGGGATTTAAATCCCCAGCACCCCGCACAGGCCACCGTGTACGCGGGCCGGTCCAGCCCCGTAGCGGGCCGCGACCCAGCCTCTGCACCGTTCCCTTTTCTTTTTTCCTTTAGGACAATTTAATTCCCAAAAAATTGTTCCGTAGCTTTAATTCCACCAAATAAAATCTGTGTAGTGTTCTGGCTTGTTTCCAATTTTGTAGAGTAGCCCTGGTATTTCCCTAATGCATGTCCTTGGTAGCTAGTCGAAAGCTTCTCTGTATGTTTACTGAGAATTTTTGTTGTAAATAGTGTCTTTTTAGAGTAATAAATGCATAGTTTCACTTTTAGAGCTTAGAAAAATGTGAATCCAAGTCCCACGTATTTCCCTTGCAATTGCCTTCTATGCAAAACTGGAATCATCCTTTTTGGAGGTATGAGGCCTCTGTTCTTATTTTTGTAAGTTATGGACAGAGAGATCTTATTTATTTTCTAGAAGTTGTTGTGAATATAATTCTGGGATGAAACCAACTCCCAGAATTAGGCCTCTGCAACTACTAGTATTTCCTGGAAGGGCATAATTTTTGCTTCTGTAGATTTGCCCTGGTGAATTTAGCACAAGTTTCTGATCTGTTTCTAGTATTTTATTTATTAAAAATCAACCCTTAGTGATAAAATTGTGGAACCAGTGGGGTTTTCCTCTGTTACTACTCAGATATGTATTTTGCAGTCTACTTTCACTAATTATACTAGTCAAAAAATCTGCTTGAATGCTAATCTAGTCTTAACCACAAAAATCACCATTTAAGTTTGATGAAACCCTTTTGATTGATTCCAATGGCCTAGGATTGCTAGAGTTAGTAGCTACTACTATGTGGTTTGATTGGTTCAGCTGTGCAATTGTTCTCTACTGATTTCATTGTTTGTGCCTTGGGTGATGCTTGGTATAGTGGTTTGATTATAATTTCCCTTTTTGGCGATAGATACGAACGAGGACGAGTTTGAGGAAGGTAATTGGCAGGATTTTGAAGAAGAGGACCAGAAACAGGCTGCCAACTAAGGCAAGCCACCTACAAGTTCATGAGACCTGTCCCATCTTTATTTTCATGCACCTTGTTTTACTTATATTACTACTGCATTGGTTTTACTCGTTATATTATTATTATGGTTTTAGTTTGGCTCCACCAAACTTACGCCTATGGTACTGTCTAAGTACTCCCCCTTGTACCTCCTACTCCTATCCTAGTAGCTTAGGTGGTCTAATATACCACAACCCCTTGGAAACCCCGATTGAGCCCAACAAAAACTCTAGGTTGGGACCCCGAAGGCAGGGATGGTTTATAAAAAGTTTTTGACAGAAAACCTAGGCAAGTGGGACTTGCCGAGGAGTCTTTTAAAATGTTTTGGTATTCATACCATTGGTGGAGGCACCAAAATCGAAGATGGAAGAAAAACTGTTTTTGAAAACGCACCTGGTTCTATGTAGTTTTGCCCGAACAACTACCCCGTGCAACCACACTACTCCTATATGGGAAGGGGCTTGACCGGAAAGTGGTTCTCTCTTATACCGGTGCCTCGCAACTACTACAGGGGATTGGGGATCCCTAGAGGGTGGGCCTTCCCCGATAAAGGTGGGACCGGGGGAAGGAACGAAGGGTCGGCAGGCCTCCACACGTTACTATGGGCCCCTCATTGAAAGTGCACACTCTCGGGGAGTGGAAAAAGCGCTTGGGTTGGTCCTCGCCCGACGTCCCGGTTTTTAGGGGAATAACACCCATAGGGTAGGTGCTGGTGTTAGGAGGGAACTATCCGGAAGGTCTTGTCCAGTTATCTGAAACCGGTATACTGATGTATGATGATCCATGACAGTTCACGGCGGATGTATCGGATCTTGTGGATAAAGTGTACAACCTCTACACAGCGTGAATCTATTCGAATAGCCGTGTCCATGGTCATGGACGGTTGGAAAGGTTGTTGTGTAGCGGTGCTGGTTTTGGTTAAAAAAAGGTTTATAAAAAGGAAATTCGACCATGGGATGGTCGAAGGGCAAGGAGGATGGGCCATGGGATGGCCGGACCTAGTCGAAGTAGTGGTCATGGGATGACCACAGTGGAAGTGGACAACAGGGTTGACCCCCAGCCTAGTATTTTCAAAGTTTTACTAACTATTTTTACCCTAAAAGGGTTTTTGGGCAAACATCAAGTGGTAGAGTTGAGAATATACCTCTAAGAGATTTCTCAAATAGCCTCTTTGGAGCCATCCTATCCACAACCATATTGCATACTCTTTGTACTTTCTTGTATGGTGGTTTGCGAGTACATTCAAAGTACTCATAGACAATGTTCCCTGGCTATCAACTTGGCCAGACTATGAGCGGGATGAAGAGGACAACGGAGGGTACGGTGACGACTTCGCGAACTAGGGCGTTTCTCCGAGTCAGGCACCTGTTGGGCTATGGCTTGACTCGGGTCCTCCACGTTATTTAGTACCGCTGCTATTATCTATTTATGCCCATGGAAGCAAGGTTGTAAGACTATTATTGTAAGACTTATTGTATCATAATGAAATGGATGTGTGTACCTTGATATCATGTCGGTTATGCTCCACGATGCACTGATCATGGGATCGTGGTGGTGTGCATAATTCGGTAATCTCGGGTGAAAATCCAGGGTCGCCAGAGCCGTTGCCGGGGAGGTAAGGTAAAAAGTACTCACATCCTCCGGTGTGAGTGCTCGAAGTAATTCCCTTTAGATTCTGCAATTTTATCTTTTTGTTTCTTGTTTTCACTAGTTAGGCTTAATGGAAAACAACAACAAAAATTAGAGCTTTATAGTATTTATCTTGAGCTTTATAGTATTTATCATGCATGCCAAGGCAATTTATAACAATGCCAGGACCTTCCATGACTCCTATGTTCATTGATACGTTGCAAACGTATCTATAATTTTGATGTTCCATGCTTGGTTTTTATCTACTTTCTTATGTTTTTCCCACACTTTGGAGTATTTTTATACACTTTCTTGGACTAACCTATTAACAAGATGCCACTGTGCAAGCTGCCTGTTTTCTGCTGTTTTGGTTGTAGGAAAGTCGGAAAATGAATATTCTCAGAATTGCATGGGACAAAAGCCAAAGTCAGTTTTTCACCGAGGGGGACACATAGCCAGAATATGAGACGGAGAGGGGCCAGAGGGCCGCGACACCACCTGGCCGCGCCAGGGGGTGGTGTGGCCTCCCAAGGCACCCCCTCGGCCTCCCCATTCGCCTATAAGATGCCTCCGATACAGAAACCCTAAGTAACCAATGAAAATTCCACGAAAGAGTCTGTAGCCGCTGTCATCTCCATCCCTAGATCGGGAGGGATCTGAAGCTCTTCCCGGCACCCTGCCGAAGGGGAGAATTCACCCTGGAGGCCTTCTTCATCACCATGCAAGCCTCTGGTGTGATGCGTGAGTAGTTCATCCTTGGACTACAGGTCCATGTAGTAGCTAGATGGTTGGTTCTTCTCCTTTGTGCTACCATGTCTAGATCTTGTGAGCTCCGTTCATGATCAAGATCATCTATTTTTAATCCTACATGTTGTGTTTGTGGGGATTCGATGGATATTGAGATGCTATTTCAGATTGATTATTGATTCTATCATGTCTTTGTTATTTGTGATCTTGCATGCTCTCTGTTGTTAGTAGATATCTTGGCTAAGTAGATGCTAGCAACTCCAAGAGGGAGTATTTATGCTCGATAGTGGGTTATGCCTCTAGTAATCTGGGGAAGTGAAAGAAATCTCTAAGGTACTAGATGTGATGTTGCTACTAGGGAGAAAACAGCAATCCTTTGTTCATAGAAAAATCATATTGTTTACTTTACATGCAATTCGTAATGCAATTATATGTTGCTTGCAACTTAATACTGGAGGGGGGTCCGATGATAACCTGAAGGTGGATTATTAGTCATAGATGCAGTTGGATTATGGTCTATGTATAATGTTGTAATGCCCAATCAAAACTCATAGGAGTCAAGATGATTAGTACATGCATGTATGCTTTATCGATGTTTCTCAATTGCCCCGCTGTAATTTGTTCACCCAACATGTCGTCTATCTTAAGGAGAACCACCACTAGTGAACTATGGACCCTGGTCCTTTCTTTTACCATCAATCTACAATTGTTTACTACTTTCTGTTTACTTTCTGCAAGCTTTTACTTTCTTCCACAAAATACGTTTAATCCTTTGTTTTTAGCAAAACTAGTGAGATTGACAACCTCACTGTAAGTTGGGGCAAAGTTATGTGGTTGTGTTGTACAGGATTCCAAGTTGGCAACAACACCTCGGAGGTGTTTCCTTTCTCCTACTGGTTCGATAATCTTGGTTTCATAACTGAGGTATACTTGCTGCTGTGCTCATCATACCTTCCTCTTGGGATTCCCCAACGAGCTCGAGATATCTTGGGCCATCAAGCTCTTTTCTGGTGCCGTTGCCGGGGAGTCAAGGACATCTTCACAAGGGGAGTCCCTCATAACCAATCTCTGTATTTGTTGTTTTTGTTTTTCTTAGTTTATTTCTGCTTTGTTTGCTTGTTCTTTTTATCAAACATATAAAAAAATTAGTTCCTACTATAGTGGTTATTTTCGTTGGTCTGTTATTGTCTTGCTTTATCATGCTTTCTATCAATGATTGGTTTCTTTGAAACTGAATCTTATTGGAAAGGTGGGTTCACGGAAGAACAAAAATATTATTATAAAGAACACCGCCTGTCACAAAAAGGGAAACACTTATGGGAACAAATTAATAAATTGGATACCATTGCTAGAAATGTATTCTCTACTTATAATGTTACTTATTGCTTTGATAAATCTTGTTGCTGTAGGAGGTATAGACACCTCCCTTTTCAATGTGAGTATAATGATAATGTTACCATATCTTCTTATGTTAAGGGAAATTATGACTTTTATGATGTGGAACAAATTGAAGAATTTATTGCTTGGAAGGGTGCATTCGAACTTGCTTATTTGATTGAAAATACTGATGATGCACCTTAGAAATATGAGGTTTATGATATACTTAAATTTTTCTTTGATAATTACAAGGAAGAAAATGGATATATTCTTGAATATCTTAATAGATGCTCTCCACCAATGGAAGAGACTAATGCCTTGCAAGAGACTATGGAAGAAGAAATTGCTGAAACTGGAAGCTGATTGGATGAAAAAGAGGAGGAGAGTGATGATCTAGAGGAGGAAGAATGGATCTACCCATGCCTACCTTCTAGTGAGAGGAACTCTTTAACCCTTACATTATTTGATTGTCCTCCATGCTTACCAAAGGAGGATGAATGTTATGTTCATGTGGATTCTTTTGAAAATGTTTATAATAAAGCTCTAGATGATGGTCCTATATTGGTTGATAATATTAATTGTACTACTATTGAAAATGAGATTGATCAGTCATCCTGTTATAAAATTGTTAAAAGTGGGTATGAAGGTTTTAATCCCACTATTTTTGAGCTTGATAAAAATTATATGTTTGTAGATCATGAAAAGCATGCTTTACGTGATAGTTATATTGTTGAGTTTATTCATGAGGCTACTGAAAATTATTATGAGAGAGTAAAATATGGTTGTAAAAGTTTTCATGGTACTGAAACACCTCTCTATGTGCTGAAAGTTTTGAAGTTACTCTCGTTTTATCTTCCTATGCCTGTCACTTTGTTCTTTGTGAATTTATTTGCATACAAGATTCCTATGCATAGGAAGTGGTTTAGGCTTAAATGTGTCTTCTTGATGCTCTCTTTTACTTCAATTCATATTTCTTATGTGAGCATCTTCTCAAACTATTATGCCTAACTTAAAGGCGTTAAAGAAAAGTACTTATTGGGAGATAACCCAAACGTTTTAGATGAGTCTTGGAAGTTATTACTTCAATAATAACCTCTCCTTCTTCTTTTTATTTGCTTTTTGTGCCAAGAGTAACCTCTAATGATAGGGAAGTAATGCTTGGGAAAGTTGCTGTCCCGAAACAGATTTTTGTGCTTCACTATAAAACTTCGTGTAAAATCTCTCTACATTGTTTTGAGGCGTGAATTTTTGTGCTTCTGCCCCAGGTTATTATCTAACTTTCGTTCGTTCAACACTTTTTGATTTGAGCAACATAAGGTCTTCAAACAAATTGGTTTTTACTTGCTGGTCTGTTTTGACAGATTTCTGCCATTATTTGCTTTTGCTTCTTGTTGGTTCCTTTTTGGGTTCTCTTTGTGGAATTGAGATTTTTGAGGGAAATGCTACAGTATCTTGTGTTTCAATGGAAGTTTTATTGGTGTTGAAACTGAAACCAAAAACTTATTATCTTAAGTGCACTAATGTTCCTAATAAAGATTGTGTGAAGTTTTGTATGAAGGAAAATTTTCATGTGTATGGAGAGAATGATGTAATAAGATGAAGAATGGACTAAAGCTCAATCTTGGGGATGCCACGCGTGTCACCCCAAGAAATATCCAAGAAGTACAAGCGTCAAAGCTTGGGGATGCCCAAGGCATCCCCTTCTTCATCAATAAAAACCCTAGGTTTCTTCCAAACACTTCATTTTTATTGTTTCATGCACAGTTGTGTTGTTCTTGGAGCGTCTTTGTTTTTTTCATTTGCTTGGTTTTCTTAGTTTTCGTGAATAAATTGGTTGGACCCCCTCTTTCATACATTGGTTTTCAAATAGTTTGGTTTAGATTGGAAAGAGTAGGAAAGTTCATGCTTAAGTGGTAAAAGGAGTTTGTTTTTGACTGCGGCCTATGTTTTGTCATGCCATGCTTGATATTGTTTTGGCTTTATGCTTAGTGATGTTTGCTGTATCATGACATGTTATAAACAATTGAGATTGTTTAATGTGCCTTGAAAGAATGATGCGTTTTTTTAGCATATTAAAGCATAGTATTGTGGTATTCTTCTTTGATGCTTTATTTGGGTTGACTTGGCGCATGCTCACACCATGTTATGACTATCCCAAGTCACCATAGCCTTTATGGTCCTTTAGTTTTCAAATTGTAATATCACTTTATGCTTTAATTAATGATGTTTTGTCGCTTTGCATGATTATGGCCATTATTGCCCTCTTAGTTGGTCGCTCCCAGTCTTTTGCTAGCCTCCATAACCAAGTATGAGTTCCACTCATGCATCCTACTCCAAATAAAACCAGGTTGTTCCAAAGAGTCCAACATACCTACTGTCGTTGTATTGGGAACGACAGTACCTGAGGAGGTTAGATAGAGGTGTGGGGACTAGCAGGGAAGCTATCGACGGCGTCCGCAGGCGGGATTGGATACAAGCGATCGTAGTGGGACGCAAGAAGTACCTAGGTTCGGGGCCCTCGTGATGAGGTAAAGCCCCTACTCCTGCCGGATCTGACTATGTGGGATACACGAACTACAAGTGCTCCTCGAGCTGTATGTGCTAGCTACTGCCTTAAATGCTGTATGACCAACCCTTTCTACTGAGGCCTTGCCTCTCCTTATATAGGCATAGAGGCAACGGTCTCCCTGGCCAATCCGACTGGCAGGCCCCACACGCGGGCCCCAGTCGGCTGGTCATCCACAGTGCCCAGTATGGTATGTCTTATCGGAGCACGAGCGGTATGGCTGTCATAGGCACAGTGGACGCCGTGCGAGCCCGTCGTCAGCACAGCCCGTTGTTCCTGCGTCACCCTCGCAAAGTCTTCGGTATGGCCGGGTGGTTGCCAGTCTTGTCATTGTACAGGGCGTACCGTGCACGGATACGCACGTCGTCCTGTCCCATTGATTGGGTCCGGCTACATCGCCGTATCCGGCTACCTCTTGCTGATCCGGCTACCGGGGGATAGCCGGCCCGTTTTACCCTGTCCGGCTGCATTTGGTCAGCCGGACGCGATCCGACTGTCTGGTTTCTTGTCCGGTTTGGGTACCTGGGGATCATCCCCCCGACACTAGCCCCCGAGCGCGTGTGGATTCCGCCCTTAGGCGAAATGTGCGCGTGCTCCTTCTTGTTTTTGAATTTGTGTCCAGCTGAGCTTGGCGGTTATGCTACCCGTGACGTCAGTGTTGATGCTGGCCACGCGCGCACGCGCCATCATTGCTCTGCGGCGGGCAGTGTAACGTCCCGTCACACGTCGCCTCAGGAAACCGCTGTCCGGCGCTTCGGTTCCTGCTCCGGGATCTTCTGCGCATCCTGCTTCGGCACACCGGATCCTGGGCGGCGGTTGGGGTGTGGGCTGCCTGGGTGCACGCTGCGTGGCCCCGTCGACGGTTGCCCTTCCGGCCCTTTAAAGGGATGCCGCGGGGGAGGTAGTTCCTTTCCTTCGCTCCCCCGCTGCAGTCTCCTTCTACCTCGCGTGCTCCTGCTTCGGCGCTCTTGCCTTCTGCGACGCCCGCTCGCCGTCGTCAATGCTACGGGCCACCGCCACTCTTCCGTCGCCGCTCCTCTCCACCAGCCGGAAATGGCCGCCGACCGCGAGGCTTGGTGCGGCTCCTCCGTCACCGAAGACCAGATTCAGAACTACCGCGCCACCCGCGTTCTCCCATCGGAGGAGGAGGTGGTGGTGCGGTTGGCGCCAGCGGGAGAGGTGTCGCCGCACCCGGCGGAGGGGGAGCGCGTCGTCTTCCTCTCTCATCTGGCGTGCGGGTTCGCCCTTCCTGTGAACCCCTTCCTCCTGACCTTTCTCGCCTTCTTTGACCTCCGTCTTCACCACCTCGGCGCCAACGCCATCGGGACGCTAGCGCACTTCATGGCGTTCTGCGAGAGCTATCTCGGGATCCAGACGGATCTCGGGCTCTTCTGCCGGCTCTTCCGAGTCCGGCCGCAGGTGCAGTACACGAAGGGGCCGCTAGTCGTCTGCGGCGGCGCCTCCATCTACTCCCGCTCCCAATCCGGCTACCCCAAGTTCCTGCTCCAGGACACGGTACGGATGTGGCAGCAGTCGTACTTCTACGTCAAGAACATCACCAATGTCGACCGGATAAATCTTCCGGCCTTCCAGGATGTCGAGTCTAGCCAGCAGAACTGGGACTTGAAGTTCCACGGCGACAAGGCGGAGACGGACGCGATGCTGCATCGCATGCGCTCCCTCGTCACCTGCCGGCTAACCGGCCGAGACATCACTCTTAGCTGGATGTCCCGGCTGATGATGCCGATGCAGCAGCGGGCGCACAAAATGTGCTATTACTCCGGCCGGCTGGACCCGACCCGGCTGTCGCGCCGCGATCCCCGCTACCACAACTTGAAGGACTGGTTGTGGACAATCAGCAAGGAGCGGCTGCCGGAGAACTGCACGTTCAGTCTGGCGCCGTACAGCCGGGAGAACCGCGCGCCCCGGGTAAGTTCTTATAGCCGGAAACTTTATTTGCTCTTTCTGTGTTATTTCCTTGTTTTGTCTGACTGACTTCTTGTATTCGGCAGATCTTCGCATGCATCCTTCGCGAGGAGGGCGAGGCTCCCCTCGAGGTATTCACGCCTGACCTGCCCGAGCCGCGCGCTTGGCGGTCCGGCAAGGAATCGGACGGGGATGGCGATGCCTTCCCCAGCCGGAATGACGAGCCGGCTTCCAACCCGCACGCGGAGGTGCACGAGGAGGAGGAGGCCGTGCCGACCATGGATCCGGCGACACGCTCCGCGACGGACGGCGAGGAAGGCGGGAGTGGCTCCCGCCGACCTGCGACAGAGGAGTCGGCTCCCAAGAGGAGCCGGTCTGGCGCCTTGCCGCCGAGCCCTCTTGGCCAGAAGAAGGGGCCGCCCCCGGTTGTGCCGGGGTACATTCCTTCTCCCCCCTTTTTCTTTCGGTGCTTTCTGTCTGTTTGCCCTTTTTGTTCTTTTTCTGACTTTGGTTTATTTTGCTCTTGCCTTCTCCTCTTTCTTCGCCCCCGGTTGAGCCCGGCACGCGCGCCGGCCGGGTCGCCGTCCCATGCCCCGAATGCGCCGACCGGAGCCTCTCCTTCTGAGGCGCAGCCTTCGCCTCCCCCTCAAGCTAAGCCGGCCGCCTCCGCCTAGCCGGAAGGTCCCCAGCCAGAAGCGGAGCCCTCCCAGCCGGAAGGCTCCTCCGCGGGCGCGCGGGGGGCTGCCGGCAAGGAGCTCATCATTGTTGGCAATGACAACTCCGACGAGGAGCCTCAGGAGGAATGGCGAATGGCGGTGGTCGCCGCGAAGGAGTCCTTGGCCGTCAATGCCGTGGACAACGACGCTTCCTCCGCCGCCTCGCTGTCGGACCTTGCCGCCACGCTCGAGCTAGCGGTGAAGGAGATCCGGCTGCTGGAGGCCGCAGCCGGCAGGAACCGGACGTTGGAGCAGAAGCTTGCTGCCGCCAACGGGACTTCCCAGAGTAAGTTCGCTTCACCCGGCTTGCTTTTTTTTGTACTGATAGCCGGCTTTGTTGCAGCCATCCTCGTGTGTGCTCAGCGCGAGATCGATCGCTTGAAGAAAGCGAACGACCGGCTGAGCAAGTCCAATTCTACTCTACGGCTGCAGAACAAGGATTGGCACGTGAGCGTAGACGGTCTGGAGGCCACCATCAAGGAGCGCGACGCCTCGCTCGCTAGCCGGGCCAAAGCCTTCACCCTTCTCGAGGTCCAGAACAAGGACCAAGAGAAGGAGATCAAACGGCTAGCGATCAAGGAGAAGGCACTGGTGGAGGAGCTGATGCAGGTCGGCCACACTGCCAAGGGTGAGTTCCTTCTCCCGTCTTACTTTCTTTCCGGATCCGGTAGCCGGATCTGACTCCTGTTTTTTGACAGCCTTTTACCCCGGCATAGACCTACTAGCCTACAACCGGCTGCAGGAGAACTGGCCAGGAGCGCAGCCGACGGCCCAGGAGCTCGTCGTCCTTCTTGGCGAGGAAGCTGCCAAGCTTCGTCAGGCGGCATGGGACGTCTTCTCCTTCGTGTGGCCGGAGGCTCCAGTTCCAGAGACAATGGCGCACCTAGCTGCGAAGGAGGGGGAGGTGCCGGCTGCGGTGGACCGGCTGCGGGACTTGGCGGCGCAGGCCGGAGCGGAGATGGCTCTGGCCCTCATGCTCTCCTGGTACAAGGATGCCCGCGTCGAGAAGATCGATGGTGGCTTCCGTGCCGGAGCCGATCTTTCCGCCATCCGCCAAGCCCATCCGGAGCTCCGCGGATCCGCCATCAAGATTGTCGACTACGTGGATCCCGACGAGGTGCTCACCGACTCGGAGTCCATCGGCACTCCTGACGTGGAGGGCCCGATGGCGCCTCCTGCAGGTGCTGGAACCGGATCAAGCTCTGCGCCTCCTCCGCCGCCCGAAGCTTCTGCCGGCCAAGATCTCCCTCACGGCAAGGGTCCTGCCGTCTAGTTATTGCCCCGGGATGCCAGGTGTATTTGTCTTGTCTTAGATATCCATGAACCTTGTCTGTCTGTATCGGCTATCTTTGACGCCGGGTAACTTATGGGAGCTTCGCCTCCCTTTTGCTTGTTAATCGTTGAAATTCTTGAATCTCCCTTAACTTGTGCGTTGAGTTTCCTTTTGATATTTTGCCGGCTTGCTCTGCCCGGCTATCCTAGTCCGGCTACACACTCTTAGCCGGACGAACTACACCTCCAGTGGGGGCGCGCTAGCGCACCCACTGGGTGTAGCCCCCGAGATTCAGAGTAGCTGGCGTAGCCAGGTGCTTCGAATCTTCCTTATTTCTCCCAAGTCTTCTAACTTTATCCGACTGGCCTCGTCCCAGTCGGCTGCTTTCGTCGGCTGAACGCCTTCAGCCGAGGGAACCAACATTCCAGTGGGGGCGCGCGAGCACACCCACTGGGTGTAGCCCCCGAGATTCGGAGTAGCTGGCGTAGCCAGGTGCTTTGAATCTTCATTGTCTTCTCTTGCTCCAGCCCTTGCCCTCACCTGGGCTCCGAACGGCCGGCTAAATGCCTTTAGCCGGTCGGGAACTACAAGATTCCACTGGGGGCGCGCGAGCGCACCCAGTGGGTGTAGCCCCCAAGATTCGGAGCGCTTGATGAAGGCAAGGACTTCGAATCTTCTTTCCTTCTCCTGAATTCCGACTCGGGTAGTCGAAAAAAATGTACATACGCATACACACATGTCCACATGGGTTAGTAGGTTAGTCTGCCAAATTGTAGCCGGAAAACGGCTTGTTTTTTCGAAAACTGGCTTCTCCCTTTCTAGACACTTAGTCGCTTTCCCGTGCACTCTGCTGATCTCGCTGCGTCCTTGCCGGGCAGCCGGGTTGCGGTCTGCAGCCGGAATCGAAGGGAGCTGACAGTACATTGCACACGGTACTAATGGCTTAGCAGCTAGATTGGATCGAATCAGTCGCAAGGCCGGGACGCCCGGTCTGCTGCGTCTCCTCCCCGTTTTTCGTGTGGGATGCCCCGGGCTATTGCTCTTGCTAGCCGGCCAGCCGGGTTGCGGTCTGTAGCTGAGACGAAGAGTGGGCCTCTTACATCTTCACACACTACTCAGCCGGTTTGTTGACTTAGCAGGCCGGGCCAGCCGGCGAGCCCCCGGGTAGGGGTTGCCGGAGCCAGGAAATTTGAACCGGAAAACAGGTGTATACACATTTCTAGTAAGGAGCCCCCGAGATTCTCGTGGGGGTCCTCATTTTCATTCATAGGGCTTTCGGGATACATACACTGCCTGGCGACTAGGTGTAAAATGGGCGCAGCAGGGACGCTCGGTCTCCTCGTCTGACTTGTCCATCTTGTTCTTGCGTGGCTACTGCGCGTCGATGAGGTAGTAGGAGTCGTTGGGCAGTGCCCGGCTGATGATGAAGGGGCCCTCCCAGGGTGGCGATAACTTGTGCATGCCCTTCGTGTCTTGCACCAGCCGGAGAACCAGGTCGCCCTCGCGGAATGCGACTAGGCGGATCCGGCTTGAATGGTAGCGACGTAGTCGCTGCTGGTACAGGGCTGATCTAGACAGGGCCAGCTCGCGGGCCTCCTCCAGAAGGTCCACTCCGTCCCCCGCGCCTCCCTGTTGGCTTTTTCATCGTATAGGAGCTTGCGAGGGGAGTCGAACTCGATGTCGGCGGAGAGGATAGCTTCTGATCCGTAGACCAGGAAGAATGGCATGTAGCCGGTTGACCTATTCGGCGTGGTGCGGAGGCTCCACAGCACAGCCGGAAGTTCTTCGATCCAACATCCGGGTGACCGCTCTAACGGCTCGATGAGGCGTGGCTTGATGCCGGCTAGCACCAAGCCGTTTGCTCTTTCGACTTGCCCGTTGGATTGCGGTGCGCGACAGAGGCGAGGTCCAGTCGGATGCCCTTGTTACTGCAAAACCGGGCGAAGGCCCCCTTGGCAAAGTTCGTGCCGTTGTCGGTGATGATGCTGTTGGGGTAGCCGAAGCGGTTGATGATGTCGGTGAAGAAGGTCACAACTATCGCTCCATCCAGCTTCCGGATAGGCTTGGCCCCGATCTACTTTGTGAACTTGTCCACCGCTACCAGTAGGTGGGTCATGCCCGCGCGTGCTCGCTTGAAAGGACCGACCATGTCGAGGCCCCAAACCGCGAAGGGCCAGGTGATCGGTATGGTCTTGAGTACCGAAGTTGGCATGTGCCTGAGCTGCCTGAAGCATTGGCACCCATTGCATGCGTGGACCAGCTGCCCAGCGTCCTCGAGGGCGGTGGGCCAATAGAAACCATGGCGGAATGCCTTGGCGACTATCGCCCTTGACGAAGCGTGGCGCCCGCACTCGCCCTGGTGGATATCTTTGAGTAGCCGGTAGCCCGTGTCCACATCGACACATCTTTGGAAGATACCGGATACGATGCGCTTGTACAACTCGCCGTTTATGATGGTGTACGTGTGCACGCGGCGCCGGATTTGCCTGGCCTCCACCTCGTCGTCCGGGAGTTCTCCATTGGTGATGTAGCTCATGAAGGGCTGTGCCCAGGATGGCACTTCCCGAATGACGAGGACGCTCCTGTCCTCCGGCTGACGGATGTCGGGGGTCGTCCGGGTAGCGTACCCAGGATGGCAGCCCCCGAGCCACTAGGCGAGCCGGCAGCCCCCGGGTCTTGCGAGCCGGAAGGCACTGCCTGGCCGGAATTGGTGCTTCGAATCTTTTTCTTCGGCGGTTATGCCGGCTCTGCTTCTGCCGTTCCGTCAGCCGGAACGCTTCCTGCCCATACGATGGAGTCTGATTCTGGTGACGGGTTGATGGATGGCTTGCGCAGGTGCTCCAAGGAGACCCCTGGTGGGATGGCCTGCCTGGTGGATCCGATCTTGGAGAGCGCATCGGCTGCCTCGTTGTTGATGCGGGGGATGTGGTGAAATTCGCACCCATCGAAGGAGGCGCTGAGCTTCTAGATGTGGAATCGGTAGAGAGCCATGTTTGCATCTCTGGTGTCCCATTCTCCGGACGCCTGCTGCACCACCAAGTCCGAATCACCGAAGCACAGGATCCGGTTGACACCGATCTCCTTGGCCAGCCAGAGCCCGTGCGCCAGTGCCTCGTATTCGGCTATGTTGTTGGAGGCCTTGAAGTGGATCTGCAGCACGTACTCCAGCCGGTCTCCTTTGGGCGAGGTGAGCACGATGCCGGCTCCCAAGCCCCCGAGCATCTTCGACCCGTCGAAGTGCATCCACCAGTGGTCTGAATCCGGAACGGGTGGGAGATACTGGGTCTCGGCCCAGTCGACGAGGAAGTCCGCCAACGTCTGTGACTTGATCGTGAGCCGGGGCTCGTACTGGATGGAGTAGGCGGCGAGCTCGATGGCCCACTTGGCGACTCGGCCGGTGGTGTCCTTGTTGCCGATGATTTCCGAAAGGGGTGCAGTGCACACGACCTTAATCGGGGGCTCCTGGAAGTAGTGCTTGAGCTTCTTGCATGCCAGGTACACGCCGTAGCACATCTTCTGGTAGTGGGGGTAGTTCTGCTTGGAGAGGGAGAGAACCACGCTGAGGTAGTAGACGGGTCTCTGAACCCTTGCTAGCCGGCGTGGCTAGAACCGGTGCTGTGGATAGCATGCGCTTGAGGTCGCGAAACGCAGTGTCGGCTTGCGAAGTCCAGGAGAACTTGTCTGTCTTCTTCATCAGCTGGTACAACGGAAGTGCCTTCTCCCCCAGCCGGCCGACGAAGCGACTGAGGGAATCCAGGCATCTGGTGAACTTCTGGACCCCAAGCAGGTTCTTGGGCGGCTGCATCCTCTCGATGGCCGCGATCTTCTCCGGATTTGCCTCGGTACCTCGTTGTGATACGAGGAAACCGAGTAGCTGGCCGGACGGCACCCCGAAGACGCACTTCTCTAGGTTCAGCTTCATCTGGTAATGGCAGAGGTTGCCGAATGTTTCTCCCAGATCCTCGAGGAGGGTGCGCTTCTCCTTGGTCTTGATGACCACATCATCCACGTAAGCGTGCACGTTTCGGCCTATCTGCGAGTGCAAGCATTTCTGCATACATCGCTGGTAGGTGGCGCATGCGTTCTTTAGGCCGAAAGGCATGGTTACGTAGCAGAAAGCCCCGTAGGGGGTGATAAATGATGTCTTAATCTGATCAGCTGGGTTTAGCCGGATCTGATTGTACCCGGAATAGCAATCTAGAAAATACAACAAATCACAGCGGGCCGTGGAATCGATGACTTGATCGATACGGGGCAAGGCGAAGGGGTCTTTCGGGCATGCCTTGTTCAGGCTAGTGTAGTCGATACACATCCGCCAAGTCTTGTTGTTCTTCAGCACCAAGACTGGGTTCGCCAACCATTCCGGGTGGTACACTTCCATGATGAACCCGGCTACAAGGAACCAGGTGATCTCGTCACCGATTATCTTTCTCTTCTCCTCTGCGAACCGGCGCAGAGGTTGCTTGACCGGCTTGGCATCCGGACGCACATGAAGTGAGTACTCGACGAACTCCCTCGGCACACCCGGCATGTCCTTGGGGGACCATGCGAAGATGTCCCGATTCTCACGGAGGAAGTCGACGAGCGCGCCTTCCTATTTGCTGTCCAGGCCGGCGCCGATGGTGACGAACTTAGTCGGGTTGGAGGGGTCGAGCAGGATCCTCTTTGTCTCCTTTGCCGGCTGGAAAGCTCCTTCTCCAGCCAGTTTGCTGCTAGCCGGAATGTCCTGCTGGGCCATGGCCACATTACGCATGATCACGTGCTTTTCTTAGGCTATGATGAGGGCCTCTGCCAGTTTGGAACCGGCTGAGGCGCACTCCATCGACCGCCTGAAACAGCCGGCGATGGTGATCACGCCGTGGGGTCCCGGCATATTCGTCTTGACATATGCGTAGTGGAGGATGGCCATGAACTTGGCGAGGGCGGGGCGCCCGAGGAGAGCGTGGTAAGAGCTCGTCAGATTTACCACCTCGAACCAGATTGGTTCACGGCGGAAGTTCTCCTCGGTCCCGAAGATGACGTCTACCTGGATTTTCCCCAGCGGGGCGCAGGCTGGCCCCGGCAGTACGTCGTGGAACGTCGTGGTAGTCGGGCGCAGGTCGCTTTCGCGAATGCCCAGCTTCTCCAGCAAGGACTATTAGAGGAGGTTGAGGTTGCTGCCTCCGTCGATGAGGACGCGCGAGAATCGGCAGGTGCGCGCGTTGGAGACGATGAGAGGGTCGAGCACCATGGCATAGCCCCCGGGAGTCGGCAGATGCTCAGGCTGATCCGCTCGGCTCCAGGTGATGGGGGTTTCTGACCAGTTCAGGTACTGGGGGACCAAAGAGACGATGGCATTGACCTCCTTGGAGCGTCGCCTGCGACTGTGCCTGTCGTCCTGCTCCATCTCGAAGATGTGGTAGGCGGCGTGCGGCTGGGGGGTAGCCGTTGTTGTTGTTGTCGCTGTTGCCGCCGTTACCATCATTGCCGGCTCCCCTAGCCGGTGGTGGAGGTCCACCCAGTGGGGGAGGCGGGGGACGAGGCTGGCTGCCCTGGTCCTTTAGCTGGCGGGTGCAGCTGCAGTTCCAGGTGGTGTGCGTAGCCGGTTTGAAGGGCCCTCTATGCCACTTGCACGGGCCGTCAAACATCTGGTCGAAGGTGAGCCGTAGCTTCTGCCTTCTTGCCTCATTAGCTGGTGCGTCGGGCGCGCCTTCCACAGCATTGACCTACCACGCGTGGTAGCGAGGCTTCTTCTGTCCGGCCTGGCGGTCCCCATGGAACCGGTTGTCGTTGCCGTGGCGCCTGGAGGATCCGGCTTCTCCAGCCGGCTCCGTGGGAGTCAGACGCCCGTCCGTGTTTACTCGGAGGGGCTTCTTCATGGCGGCATCCGTCGTGGCTTACTGGTCCGCAACCGTCATGAGCTCCGCCATGGTTTTCGGCTCGTCACACAGTAGCCGGTGGCAAAGCATGGTGCCTTCTCGGCAACCCTCGATGAAGAAACTGGTGGCTTGGCTCTCCAGGATGCCCTCGCAAGTATTGCGCAGCTCCGTCCACTTGGCGAGGTACTCGCGGTCGGTCTCGTGGTCACCCTGGACGCACAAGGCCAGGTCGCGCGCGCGCCCTGGGCGCTTGTACGTGCCGTTGAAGTTGCGGATGAACACTTTCTCGAAGTCAGGCCAGGCGTTGATGCTGTTGGGCGCAAGGCTATTGAGCCATGTCCTTGCCGACCCGGTTAGCATGAGGGGGACGGAGCGCATGGCTGTGCGCTTGTTCCCGTGGGCGATGCCGACTACCGTAGCGCAGTCGGACAACCAGTCTTCCGGCTTCATGCTGTTGTCATACTTGGGGTTGTCCCTGGGCAGGGAGAATTTATCCGGAAATGGCTCATTCTGGATGCGGGGTCTGAAACAAACCGGGGCCGTCGAATCTTCCTCCTCCGTGACGCGCGCTTGAGCGAGGAGCTCGATGCGGTCGCGGGCATCCGGACAATCCGGGTTGGGCGCTCCCACCCGGCCCGATAGACGGGAATCGGCTGGTTTGGGCGCTCCGGCTGGCAGAGGGGGAGGTTGTGGGTTGCTGTTCACCGTCTGCTCCTGGCGCGGCTGGCCCCTGTTGCCAGAGCTGCGACGCCTACTGCGGGCCCTGGGCGGCTGAGGGGAGGACGCCTGCTGGGTGTCACGCGGCGCGCCCCTACTGTTGGCAGGTAGCTTGCTCCCCCTAGAGTAGCTAAGGTCTTCCTGCATCTGCCGGTTGGCATCGGCCTGCTCGTCCGCGACGCGGAGGAGCTCCTGCACGCGAGCGTGCTAGCGGGCTCGCTCCTCGCCCTCCAAGCTGGGTAGTTCCTCTGTCGCGGCTCGTGCCACGCGCAAGTTCTTGATGGGCATGCTGTAGGTGGGCCGTGTGAGGGCAGGCGCGGGATCCGGTTCCCCATCCTTTTACATCCTACCGCCCAGCTCGCCGCCCCGACTCCGTACCTGGCCGCGCCGGCTCGGCTCCGCGGTAGCCGGAGTAAGGCCGTGCGCGCGGTCGTACTCGCGCTGGGTGATCTCGACTTGCTTGCGGGCTGCCGCCAGCTCCATGGCCTCATGGAGGAGGATCTGTCTCTCCATGCTGAAGTTGGCCTCCGCTTCCTCTGGGTTATCCCCGAGGTTAACCGGCGTCAGGAGCCGATCAATGGCATCCTCCACCAGGTTCCGAGGCTGCGGGGGAGCGGAAGTTCCGACCTCGTCCGCGCCTCGCTCCCACGGCTGGCAGGGATGGGAGCTGGAACCGTCCATCATGACCTCCACGCCGCGGGATGCGGCGGAGGCGCTGCCGCCTGAGCGCGGCAGCTCCGCGACAGAGACAATTTCCCTATGGAAACGCTCTGGGACGGTGGCGACGTAGAAGGGGAGATCGCCGAATAGCAGGACGGTGTCGTTCGCCGGGAAGGAGGTTCCGGCGAAGCAGGAGGCGTTGTTGATGATGCAGTCGAACTTGCTAAGCGTGAGCACCAGCCCGGAGGTCACGCGCTCACCGGCTGAAGTGCGGGGTCCCATGCGGAATGTGACTCCGGTCGAAGCCATCTTGCCCCACGGTGGGCGCCAACTGTCGTTGTATTGGGAACAGCAATACCTGAGGAGGTTAGATAGAGGTGTGGGGACTAGCAGGGAAGCTATAGACGGCGTCCGCGGGCGGCATTGGATACAAGCGAGCATAGCGGGACGCAAGAAGTACCCAGGTTCGGGGACCTCGTGATGAGGTAAAGCCCCTACTCCTGCCGAATCTGACTATGAGGGATACACGAACTACAAGTTCATGCTTAAGTGGTAAAAGGAGTTTGTTTTTGACTGTGGCCTATGTTTTGTCATGCCATGCTTGATATTGTTTTGGCTTTATGCTTAGTGATGTTTGCTGTATCATGACATGTTATAAACAATTGAGATTGTTTAATGTGCCTTGAAAGAATGATGCGTTTTTTTAGCATATTAAAGCATAGTATTGTGGTATTCTTCTTTGATGCTTTATTTGGGTTGACTTGGCGCATGCTCACACCATGTTATGACTATCCCAAGTCACCATAGCCTTTATGATCCTTTAGTTTTCAAATTGTAATATCACTTTATGCTTTAATTAATGATGTTTTGTCGCTTTGCATGATTATGGCCATTATTGCTCTCTTAGTTGGTCGCTCCTAGTCTTTTGCTAGCCTCCATAACCAAGTATGAGTTCCACTCATGCATCCTACTCCAAATAAAACCAGGTTGTTCCAAAGAGTCCAACATACCTATTGTCGTTGTATTGGGAACGACAGTACCTGAGGAGGTTAGATAGAGGTGTGGGGACTAGCAGGGAAGCTATCGACGGCGTCCGCAGGCGGGATTGGATACAAGCGATCGTAGTGGGACGCAAGAAGTACCTAGGTTCGGGGCCCTCGTGATGAGGTAAAGCCCCTACTCCTGCCGGATCTGACTATGTGGGATACACGAACTACAAGTGCTCCTCGAGCTGTATGTGCTAGCTACTGCCTTAAATGTTGTATGACCAACCCTTTCTACTAAGGCCTTGCCTCTCCTTATATAGGCGGAGAGGCAATGGTCTCCCTGGCCAATCCAACTGGCGGGCCCCACACGCGGGCCCCAGCCGGCTAGTCATCCATAGTGCCCAGTATGGTATGTCTTATCGGAGTACGAGCGGTATGGCTATCGTAGGCATAGTGGACGCCGTGCGAGCCCGTCGTCAGCACAGGCCACTGTTCCTGCGTCACCCTCGCAAAGTCTTTGGTATGGCCGGGTGGTTGCCAGTTTTGTCATCGTATAGGGCGTACCGTGCACTAATACGCACGTCGTCCTGTCCCACTGATTGGGTCCGGCTACGTCGCCGTATCCGGCTGCCTCTTGCTGATCCGGCTACCGGGGGATAGCCGGCCTGTTTTACCCTGTCCGGCTGCATCTGGTCAGCCGGACGCGATCCGACTGTCTGGTTTCTTGTCCGGTTTGGGTACCTGGGGATCATCCCCCCGACACCTACCTATTAGCATTTTTTATTCCAAGTATATTCATGTTTTTATCTACCTTCCGAATTAAACTTGTTATGTGAAAACTAGTGATTAAAGCTCTCATGAACTTGATGGCACACTTTACTTTCTTGCACTTAATAATCTTGAACCATTGTGTCCATCTTTGTTGCGTATATGCTTGCACTTTATAAGTTGAAGTTAGCAGAACCATGTATCATGGGGAACGCTTTCAACATTGCACTTATTATTCCGTTGATGTCATGATTCTTTTGCTTATGGACCCCGGCGGTGTGAAATAAAAGGGGAAATTGTAATATCATGGAGTTTGTATGTGTGTTAGAGAAACGCCTGGGCCGCTAGCCTAAGACATGCCTAATCATGGTGGAAACTTGCAGCATAACCATAATGAGCACTCTATGAGGCATCCTCAATAAAAACCTATGCAATTAGCAAATAAAAAGATCACTGATATGCACATTGTCTGTTTGCCTTGTCATTTTGATTATGGGATAGCTCCTATATCATGTGCAAGGGGTACCCCGTTGGCAGTTCTCTATGATACATATGTACTTACAGTGATAATAGCTTACTTGTGACTGAAGTTGAGTAGCATGAGGTTCGGTACTGGTAAGTAAGGGGCATGAGATTTCAACTTATAACTTGTCAAGCATATCCTCTTAGTTGTGTCACTTTAACCTTAATCACCTAAAGATGCTTATGATAGGGGCAATAAGAGCTGAAAGCTAATAAGTACCATAATTTTTGGAAGCTCTTTATGTGACTTGAATCCGTGCTTCCTTCCATGAAGGCCTTTCTTTTACTTTTATGTTGAGTCTTCACCTTCTATCTTTATGCACCTATTGAGAGAGCATAGTGGCCATTCTTAGTTTAATGTGCATTGTCCCAAGACTTGTTGATTGATGCATCACTTTGATATTTCTTGTTCTTAAACTATTTGTATCTAGTCACCCTTATAAACTTTGAAGGTGTCTTATGCATTTATGTTTTTCTACTCTATGAGGGACAAGCTAAATGCCACTATGCTATGTTTTCTTTATATAAAACAAACAAACGTCTTACAAAGCATTGTTATTCATGAATCTTTTCTTTGTGCCTTTTCATGTTGCAACATAGTTGCTATGTCTTATTGTTAGAACTTTATCTTTCATGCTATGTTGAAGTACTATGATCCCAGCTATCAATGTCTTACAAATACTTTGATCAAGTTTATGATGGTGCATGTCACCTCACAAATTATTTTTTCTTTTTATCACTTACCTACTCGAGGACGAGTAGGAGTTAAGCTTGGGGATGTTGATACGTTTCAAACGGATCTATAATTTTTCATGTTCCATTCTTGGTTTTTATCTACTTTCTTATGTTTTTCCCACACTTTGGAGTATTTTTATACACTTTCTTGGACTAACCTATTAACAAGATGCCACAGTGCCAGCTGCCTGTTTTCTGCTGTTTTGGTTCCAAGAAAGTCGGAAAATGAATATTCTCGGAATTGGACGGACAAAAGCCAAAGTCAGTTTTTCACCGAGGGGGACATGGAGCCAGAATACGAGACGGAGAGGGGCCATAGGGCCTCGACACCACCTAGCTGTGCGGGCTAGGCTTGGCCACGCTAGGGGGTGGTTTGGCCGCCCAGGGCACCCCTTGGCCTCCCCTTTCGCCTATAAGATGCCTCCGATACAGAAACCCTAAGTACCCGATCAAAATTCCACGAAAGAGTCTGTAGCCACCGTCATCTCCATCCCTAGATCAGGAGGGATCTGAAGCTCTTCCCGGCACCCTGCCGGAGGGTAGAATTCACCCTGGAGGCCTTCTTCATCACCATGCAAGCCTCCGGTGTGATGTGTGAGTAGTTCATCCTTGGACTACGGGTCCATGTAGTAGCTAGATGGTTGGTTATTCTCCTTTGTGTTACCATGTCCAGATCTTGTGAGCTCCGTTCATGATCAAAATTATCTATCTGTAATCCTACATGTTGTGTTTGCGGTGATCCGATGGATATTGAGATGCTATTTCAGATTGATTATTGATTCTATCATGTCTTTGTTATTGGTGATCTTGCGTGCTCTCCGTTGTTAGTAGATATCTTGGCTGAGTAGATGCTAGCAACTCCAAGAGGGAGTATTTATGCTCGATAGTGGGTTATGCCTCTAGTAATCTGGGGAAGTGAAAGAAATCTCTAAGGTACTAGATGTGATGTTGCTACTAGGGAGAAAAGAGCAATCCTTTGATCATAGAACAATCATATTGTTTACTTTACATGCAATGCGTAATGGAATTATCTGTTGCTTGCAACTTAATACTGGAGGGGGGTCTGATGATAACGTGAAGGTGGATTATTAGTCATAGATGCTGTTGGATTACGGTCTATGTATATTGTTGTAATGCGCAATCAAATCTCATAGGAGTCAAGATGATTAGTATATGCATGTATGCTTTCTCGATGTTTGTCAATTGCCCCACTGTAATTTCTTCACCCAACATGTCATCTATCTTAAGGAGAACCACCACTAGTGAACTATGGACCCTAGTCCTTTCTTTTACCATCAATCTACAACTGTTTACTACTTTCTATTTACTTTCTGCAAGCTTTTACTTTCTTCCACACAATACATTTAATCCTTTGTTTTCAGCAAAACCGGTGAGATTGACAACCTCACTCTAAGTTGGGGGCAAATTTCTGTGGTTGTGTTGTGTAGGATTCCAAGTTGGCAACAACACCTTGGAGGTGTTTCCTTGCTCCTACTGGTTCGATAACCTTGGTTTCATAACTGAGGGAAACTTGCTGTTGTGCTCATCATACCTTCCTCTTGGGGTTCCTCAACGAGCTCGAGATATCTTGGGCCATCACTCATCTGGCCAACAATCTTAGGGTCATTGCCATCGTAAGTTTTTTGATGTTCACTTGATTTACTTTGTGTAGTATATCTTACTGTAGCCCCCGAGCTGTTAGGCAGATAATCCAATAGTTATTGGCCCAAGAGCTCCAAAGAACTAAGTGCAGAACTTATCCATGTAGCCCCCGATCGTTTAGTTGAAACTGGATAGTTCAGAATAGATGCTC
Organism: Avena eriantha; assembly: GCA_910589775.1. NCBI lineage: Eukaryota > Viridiplantae > Streptophyta > Magnoliopsida > Poales > Poaceae > Avena > Avena eriantha. The sequence goes on from OU342740.1 coordinate 240,797,793, forward strand.
TAGAGAAACTAGTTTAATTGAAAATCATGTACTATAGCCCCCGAGCATTTAGTTGAAATTGAATAGTTCCGACTAGATGCTCTAGAGAAACTAAGCGTGTTTATATAATTTGCAGAATGAGAATAAACAAAGGATAGTCGCCAATGAGAGATTTGCTGATCTTCCGAAGGAGATGGACCTTGATTAGGGTAAAACCAAATTCCTGAAGGAACAGATCAAAAATATCTAGAGTCTGTTTCCTACAACAGCTCCTTGCTTTCTCATTGAAATATTTCTTTCGTCTTCTAATAGCACTTTATGTTTTCTGTCTTACAGAAGCCATAGCCAAGGCCAAGAGCATCGTCAAGCAATCCAAGCATATTCAGGAGCTCGATGATGAAAAAAAAATTTGAAGAAGGACCTGGCCGAGGCCATCAAGTGCCATGAGGTGACGATGAAGGCTATGCAAGAGTCTGCGGACGTCGAGATGCAGTGCCTGAAGGATGAGATTGCACATCTCAAAGACCAGAACCAAGCTGCCAAAGAGCTGAATGCTAGGAGTCTTGAGATGTTCATGTCAGTCCAGAAGGAGCACGATGACTTGGTGGAGACATGCAAGCAAGTGGAAACAAGCATCTTCGGTAACCTTTCTTCGTCTTGGTCTTTTTCTGTAAATTGGATAACCATTTGACTTGTTTATATTCATGTTCCTTGTATGTTTGTGCAAACCAAAGCTCCTATTGGCTTAGCCAACTTAGGTGAGGGTGCTCCAAATCCCAAGGAATGCATGATTCTTGCCGGCAACTTTGTCAGCACCGCCATCGCCTAAGACAAGGAGATAGCTCAACCTCCGGGCATCAATATCAAGGCGGCAGAGTCAGCGGCCAAGTATGCGGAAATCCTGCGCCGAGCCCCCGAGAAAATCAAAGACTGGAAAGCCTCTTGCATCCGGGCTTGTGCTAGGATGACCCTGTCCTTGGTAAAGGCTCACTATGACAATGTCGACATTGACTTGGTGACCTCCGGCATGCCCAAGCTGGACGAGGAAGGACAAGAGATTGATAGCGATGCTATTTGGAACTCTCTTGCCACATTCGATACCAGGGTTTCCAAGATGGTCAAGGCTGATGTCTTTGTGCCTGCTGAGATCCTGGATGACAATATGGCCTCGTCTGTGTCTAGCCCTTCTCCTTCAGAGTTTGACGAGCTCTCCCGGCCTGGCTCTCCTGATGGTGCCACCATGAAGCCCCCTACAGTAGAGCGATGAAAACAATGTTTGTATTAAATGTATCTCTGCAAAATGTATGCAGAAAAAACTTATGTTTGTCTAAGGCGGAAAAACTTGTATTCAAGCTTCATGCAACTTATCTGCTTCCAGCATGTGAATATATTTTTTAAGTAAGTGTTGGCTTATCCATTATTCTGGTTCGTATGCTTGACCTTTCGTGAGGCAGAAGACTCGTAGTGCTCGCAGGCGATGATGCTTAATAGCACCGTCAAGAACCTAAGAACAAAATCAACGGCTTTGAGTGCTAAAAAGTTACTACTCTGAAATCCACATAAAAACTTCAAAAAACATGTAGACCAGAAAACTTAAGCTAACGCCCGTAGGCGGAATTTTCACAAGGGCAAATACAACCTTGCACATAAAGGGTTTATATGATGCAAAAATGAACAACTAAAGGAGGTAACAGACTCAGAGAATATGAGGGAACCAAATGCTTTGTTTCATTGATCATATATGAAACTTATTACATAATATAAATGTGCTAATTGTAAAAGGGACGTAGTTGTGCTATGTTCCATGGCCGATCTGTCTCTGGGTAATCATCATCAGAGTCACGTTGCTTGCGCTTGCAATTTTTTGGCCTATCTTTCAACTAGCGAATATCAACGAGGTAATAGGAACCATTGAGCAATGATTTGCTTATGACGAATGGTCCTTCCCAAGGTGGGGATAATTTGTGTGATTTCTCTCCCTTTAGTCTAAGCACTAGATCCCCTTCTTTAAACGAGCGATGCTTTACACGGCGACTATGGTAGCCACGCAGCTTCTGCTGGTAGACAGCAGATCTCTGGCATGCCAGCACGTGCTCTCTTCAAGTAGGTCCACAGATAGTCCTCTGGATTCTTCAGCGGCATTGATACGTCCATTTTGCATCAATATTCTATATCATAATTTACTGTTATTCATTGATATATTTCATATTAAGAGATGATACTTATGTTACTTCATCTATTTTTTGCATGGTTGATGACTTTTGGAGCATGGACTGCTGCAGTTAGGATTCTGATGGAAAAGGGGCTATTTGGAGGCGAAATTTGCGAAGATCAGAAAATCCGGGAAAATACATGGAAAATCCTATTTTTCCAGAAGATGAAGAAGGATGCCAGAAGGGGGAGTGGAGATGGGCCACATGGGGCCCACACCACCCCTTGGCGCGGGCCACCCTGGCCCACTCCTTGCTCTCCCCTTTGGAGTATATTATCCCCATGAAACCCTAACACCTTGGGGGGACCAGAGAAAGATTCTGCTGCCTCTACGGGGCAAAAAAAACTATAGAGAGAGAAAGATCTCTTCGGCAGACAGAATTCTGCCAGGAGAATTCCTCCCCGGAGAGGGGAGATCGTCGCCATCAACACCACCATCAAGCTGGACTTCATCGGGATCATCATCATCACCATCATCATCTCCACCAGCACCATCATCACCACTCCATACCGCTGTAACAATTGGGTTGAATCTTGCATAGTTCTTAGGGGAAACTTTCCCGGTGTTGATTACTTGTTGTAGTTGATGCTATTGAGTGGAACCATTGAATTATCGTTCATGTTCAGATTGTTACTTATCATTATTTCATCTCTGATCTTGATCCATATGATTTCTTGTGAGTAGTTTGTTTAGTTCTTGAGGACATGGGAGAAGTCATGTTGTTAGTAGTGGAATCGTGTCGAGAAAGATTCAATGGTTTGATATTTAAGTTGTGGTGTTATTCTTCTAGTGGTGTCATGTGAACGTCGACTACATGACACTTCACCTATAAGGGACAAGGGGAATGCATTGTGTATTTGGCTACTAATCGTAGGGGTTGTCAGAGTGACAGAAATCTGAACCCCTGTTAGGAATCCTTTCCACAAGGGACGTCAGGGTTTTAGAGTTTAAAGCCGTGGTTAGGTTTATATCTTAATTACTTTCTTCTACTTGCGGATGCTTGCAAGGGGTATAATCACAAGTATGTATTAGTCCTAGGAAGGTCGGTACATTAGCATAGGTTCACCCACACAACACTTAGCAAACTAAAGAAGATTAATCAACTATATGAAGCGAAAGCACTTGCCAATATTACCGTGTGTCCTCAAGAACGTTTGGTCATCTTAAGTAATACAACCGGCTTGTCCTTTGCTAAAGAAAGGATTGGGCCACTTGCTGCATTTATTATTATTGTCTTTTATTTACTCATACTTTATTTATCTGCATTATCAAAAACCCCTAAAAATCTGTTTGCTAAGTATTTACAGAGAATTCCTGCTCCAAGCCACTCGCCAACACCTTCTGCTCCTCGTTGGGTTTGACACTCTTACTTATCGAAAATACTGCGATACACCTCCTATACTTGTGGGTCATCAAGACTATTTTCTGGCTCCATTGCTGGGGAGTGAAACGCTATTGGAGAGTAGAACTAGTAAAGGAAACTTCTAATGTGAGTATTGTTTACTGTTGTTAGTTACTTTATTTCAATATGGATAATTCGCTAAGTTTCTTATTTCGTAATGCTACTACCACTGCTACGGTAGTAGATGAACCATCACCTGCTAAAAATGATACTTTTAAAATACCTACAAGAATTGTTGATCGTGTTATGGATAAATACTATTTTCGAGATGGAACTGTCCATCCCGGTGATCATTTGCTCTTTATACACGAATTATGCGGGTTGTTCAAGTGTGCAGGTATTACAACAGATCAAGTCAAGAAGAAGTTATTATCATTATCACTAAAAGGAAGAGCTGAGGAATGGTATAAACTGTTGAAGAATGGTCAATCTCTTGAATGGGAAGAAATAGTGCCTCTCTTTTATTCAAAATTGTATCCTCCTAGTGAGATCCATAAAGATCGGAATCAAATATACAACTTTTGGCCTCTTGATGGAGAAAGTACGGCTCGAGATTGGAGGAGATTATAGTTACTAATGCTCAAATGTCCTATTCATGAGCTCCCCAACAATATTATTATCAATAACTTTTATGCAAGGCTTTCTCTTCATGATAAAGATATATTGGACGCCTCTTGTGTTGGATCATTTACACGCATGGAAGAAGAAGATAAATGGGATCTTCTAGACCGTATTCAAGACAATGCTGAAGCATGGGAGAATGATAAAGGAAGAAAGTCAGGTATAAATTATGATTATGAACATATTGAATCTTTTATGGGAACTGATGACTTTCAAAATATTAAAAATGCTTATGGTCTAGACTCTCAAGCTATTGCAACTTATTTGAAGGCTTTTGCTTCCTATATTGAAGTTCCTAAAAAGAAGTGGAATAAGTATCATGAACCTTATAAAGATATTGCTAATTGTGTTCCCGCAAGAAATACTGAAGTTTATACTGCTAATCATGTTTTACCTGAACCTTACATTGAGAAAATACCTTTCCCAATTAAGATAAAGGAACATTCTATGATAGCTAGTATGGTTAATGAAAGTACAAATAAAGCTGTTGAACCTGATGAACAAGTATCTATTGAACCTATAATAGCGAATGTGAAAGACTTTGTCACTAAATATGTGGAAGATGGACACACTATCCTCTTTAAGAATAATTCTAATAATGTTTCACAAAGAAGTGTGATGAGAGCCAATGTCCCTATGTTTTCTGTTAGAGTAAGCGATCATTGCTACAATGGTTCTTGTGATAGTTATATTGTTAAATTTATGCATGATACTGAAAGTTATTATGAGAGAGGGAAAAGTGTTCTTATGCATCTCAATAATATTAAGTTTCCTTGTTTTATGCTGAAAATCTTTATGTTGCACTTGTTTTTCCTTTCTATGCTAGCAGTCCATGGTTCCAACAATTTGTTTGCTTACAAAATTCCCTTGCATAGAAAGTGGGTTATACTTAAACATGTGTATTTTTGCTTCTTAATTCTCTCTTTTCCTTCAATTCTTACTCTTATGTGAGCATCATTGAAATTATCATGCCCATCTTAATGGCTATAAAGAAAGAGCTTTTTGGAAAACAACCCAATATCTTTGTTTTTCAGTTTGTTTTCGTTTATTTGAGTCTTGGAAGTTATTACTTCAGTAATAACCTCTCCTTATCCTTTTTGTTTGGTTTTTGTGTCAAGATCAACCTCTAATGAGAGAGAGGTAAGATTTGGGGACGTTGATGTCCCGAAACAGATTTTTGTGCTTCACTGTAAAAATTCGTGAAAGATCTCTATACGTCAGATTGAGCTGTAATTTTTTGTGCTTCTGCCCGAGGTTGTTATTTAACTTTCATTCGTTTTGCACTTTTTGATTTGAGCAACAGAAGATTTTCGAAAAAAATTGATCTTTACCTGCTGGTCTGTTTTGACAGATTTTTGCCACTCTTGCATTTGCCACTTAAATCGATTTCCTTTTTGAATTCTTTTGGGCTTTTGGAAGGAGTTGTTTCAGTAGATTTTGTTTTGATGGATTTCAGTTGAAATTTAACTTAAAATGTTTATTACCTCGCTTATACTAATGTTGCTAATGAGAATTGTGTGAAGTTTTGTGTGAAAGAAATTTTCAGGTTAGTGGAGAAAATGGTGTAATAAGAAAGTGAAAGGTTTCATGACTCGAGCAATATGTGTATCAAGATGAATATATTGATGTTATTCAAGTGGTAACTCCGGAAAAATTTATCAAAGACCAAGTTCAGAGACCTGCAGAGTCCGTTTTCGAATAAGTAACAGTTTTGGTAAGGAAAAGTCCGCGAAAATCTGTCCAGTTATATTTTTGCAGTTTTTATCTAACAAGGAAAGCAAAGAATCGAAAGAGGGACGGAAACGGATCTAGGGTGGCTCACACCACCCCATGGCGCGGGCCCCCTGGCCACGCCACCAGGTGGTATGACCACCCCGGAGTCCGTCTCCGACGTGTTTTCTCCTAGTACCTATTCTTTTGTCGTAAAAATTCGTAATATATAATCCCCCGGATTCCAAGAGGTTCATATATCGTGTTCTCATAATGGTTTTTGTTTCGATTTGTTTTGTTCAGATGTCGCTCAGGGGTTCCTCTTCAAAGGATTACGAGCTACGACGTCGTCGCGAGCTCCATCACAATCTTGAGTAGGAGACTCTCGTGGGACGGGTGAAACAAGAAAGGATCGCAACTAGGTGCGAAGACATGGATCGGAACGTCGGGGAGGGAGTAAAGGACATGACAGCAGGCATGAAGGGGCTGATACCTCCAACTCTAGATCTCAGTTCCTGCCCTGAAGCAGTGGAAGCTCTACGAGTAACTGATGAGTTCTGTGACAAGTACCGAGTCTTGAGGAGGAAGGTGGATATGCTTCAAGAGGATAATAACAGGCTTCGCAAGATACTAGAAGATTTCCTCGCACCAATCGAGAGAACACCACCACCACCGAAGGAGTAATTCGTCATCAGGTTTTGGCATCCCCTTGGTTTGTTCCAAGCTTGGGGGAGTGCCGCGGTATCACATCACTATCTTCTATCTTTTTACCTTTTTAGTAGAGTCATATCATGAATAGAGAAGTTATCATGTAGGATGGTTTGCATTATGGAAGTGTCTCTCCTCTAGTTAGATATCTGTATCCCTTGGTGTGAGTTGCCGTTATGGAATATTAATGAGAAGTTCTATCATTTACTCTTTTGCATATCTTATATTAGTTTTCAATTTCTGTTATATGATTGATCTTGTCATTAGTATTGGTATCACTTTGGGATCATTGAGTAAATTTAGTTGGTTTTGGCAAACCTGGCTCGGTCCGTAGTAGCACTATTTTGAGAATTGAATGAAAAGATAAAAGTACTCTAAAGAAATATAACTTCATCATGATCTTTCTTGATTGGCTCATAATCTTAGTATTCTCTAGTTAAGATCTTTTGTGTTTCCAAGGAAGATTGCATGTTTGTTTTTATCACTTGTATGTTTGTTTATTTCCTTCAATTCTTATGCTTGCTACCCAGCCTTGCTAGCCTAAAAACCTGTACTGAGAGGGAATGCTTCTCGTGCATCCAATCCTTAAACCAAAACCTATGCCATTTGTGTCCACCATACCTACCTATTAGCACTATTGCTATTCCAAGTAAATTCATGTTTTTATCTACCTTCCGAATTAAACTTGTTATGTGAAAATTAGTGATTAAAGCTCTCACGAACTTGATGGCACACTTTACTTTCTTGCACTTAATAAACTTGAACCATTGTGCCCATCGATGTTGCGTATATGCTTGCACTTTGTAAGTTGTGAATTAGCAGAACCATGTTGTCATGGGGAACGCTTTCAACATTGCACTTTATTTAGTTGATATCATGCTCTTTTATTTATGGATGTCGTCGGTGTGAAATGAAAGGGGAGCTTCTAAGTCCATGGAGTTATGTATGTGTGTTAGAGAAACGCCTGGGCCGCTAGTCTAATCCATGCCTAATCATGGTGGAAACCTGCAGCGTAACCATAATGAGCAATCTATGAAGCATTCTTCTTATAAAAAAGAGATAGAGATTGAGAAAATAAAAGGAAAAAAAAGAGATGAGAAAAGAGGAAAGAGAGAAAAAAGCACCATTTTCCCATGGTAAATAAGAAGATTGTTGAGATGCTCGTTGTCTGCTTGCCTTGTCATTTTGATATGGGGATTCTTCCATATCATCGGGCAAGGGGTACCCTGTTGGCGGTTCTCTATGCTACACATATACTTACCGGTGACTAAACTTGAGTAGCATGAGGAGCGGCCCTCGTATTCAAGGGACATGAGATTTTCAACTTACAACTTGTCAAACATATCCTCATATTTGATCACTTTAACCTTAAACACCTAAAGATGCCTATGATAGGGGCAATGAGAGCTGAAAGCTAATAAGTACCATAATTTTTGGAAGCTCTTGATGAAACTTGAAATACCTGCTTCCCTCTGCGAATGGCTTATCTTTTACTTTTTAGTTGAGTCAGTAAACCTATTCCCTACTATCTCAGTAAGTATTTTGAGTTGTTGTGTTTCATTCATTCATATGATGATTTATTCAATCATGTTTCCTATGTTCCTTGTTTTGCGTGTTGCTCTTATCTTAGTGTTTATTACTTTGAAAGCTATCATTGAAAACCCGTTATGTGTGAGCTCCTACAAATTGTCAACTATTCTTCGACCAAGAGCTAAGTTTGCCATTACCAATTGTGATTTACTTTGTGTATCTTTACTTGTATTTCTTTTACCTATTGCAAGTTAAGTTATATAATAGTGAGTTGTCTTCTATTATGATTTGTGTATTGATAAATGTGGTGCTTCTTGTCCGTATTCTTTTATCGACTCTTCACTCCATAAACCTGAGGCCATGTTTATTGAGCTCAGTTTTCTCTTGGGGACAAGCGAAGTCTAAGCTTGGGGGGAGTTGATACGTCCATTTTGCATCACTATTCTATATCATAATTTACTGTTATTCATTGATATATTTCATATTAAGAGATGATACTTATGTTATTTCATCTGTTTTTGCATGGTTGATGACTTTTGGAGCATGGACCGCTGCAGTCAGGATTCCGATGGAAAAGGGGCTGTTTGGAGGAGAAATTCGCGAAGATCAGAAAATCCGGGAAAATACATGGAAAATCCTACTTTTTAGAAGACGAAGGATGCCAGAAGGGGGGTGGAGATGGGCCATAGGGGGCCCACACCACCCCCTTGCGCGAGCCACCCCTGGCCACACCACCAAGTGGTGTGGCCACCTTGGCCCACTCCTGGCTCTCCCCTTTGGCGTATATTATCCCTACAAAACCCTAATACCTAGGGGGACCACAGAAAGATTCCACCGCCTCTTCAGGGCAGAAAACTACAGAGAGAGAAAGATCTCTCCGGCAGAAAGAATTCTGCTAGGGAATTTCTCCCCGAAGAGGGGAGATCATCACCATCAACACCACCATCAAGCTGGACTTCATCGGGATCATCATCATCATCACCACCATCACCATCTCCACCAGCGCCATCATCACCACTACATACCGCTATAACAATTGGGTTGAATCTTGCATAGTTCTTAGGGGAAACTTTCCCGGTGTTGATTACTTGTTGTAGTTGATGTTATTGAGTGGAACCATTGAATTATCATTCATGTTCAGATTATTACTTATCATTATTTCATCTCTGATCTTGATCCATATGATGTCTTGTGAGTAGTTCGTTTAGTTCTTGAGGACATGGGAGAAGTCATGTTGTTAGTACTGGAATTGTGTTGAGAAAGATTCAATGGTTTGATATTTAAGTTGTGGTGTTATTATTCTAGTGGTGTCATGTGAACGTTGACTACATGACACTTCACCTATAAGGGCCTAGGAGAATGCATTGTGTATTTGGCTACTAATCGTAGGAGTTGCAGGAGTGACAGAAACCTGAACCCCCATTAGGAAACCTTTGCACAAGGGACGTAGGGGTCTTAGAGTCTAAAGTTGTGGTTAGGTTTATATATTATTTACTTTCTTGTACTTGCGCATGCTTGCAAGGGGTATAATCACAAGTATGTATTATTCCTAGGAAGGTCGGTACATTAGCACAGGTTCACCCACACAACACTTAGAAAACTAAAGAAGATTAATCAATTATATGAAGCGAAAGCACTTGACGATATGCCCGTGTGTCCGCGAGAACGTTTGGTCATCTTAAGTAATACAACTGGCTTGTCCTTTGTCGAAGAAAGGATTGGGCCACTTGCTGCATTTCTTATTATTGACTTTTATTTACTCGTACTTTATTTATCTACATTATCAAAAACCCTAAAAATCCATGTGCTAAGTATTTCTAGAGAATTCCTGCTCCAAGCCACTCCCAACACCTTATGCTCCTCGTTGGGTTCGACACTCTTACTTATTGAACATACTGCGATACACCCCCTATACTTGTGGGTCATCAGTCATCCTCCTTGTAGGAGGAAACTCTTGGTGCGTCGTGGAGGATGTTGGATGGGAGAACTACTTCTGCTCCATAAACCATGAAGAAAGGAGTCAAGTCGGTGAATCAGTTGGGGGTTGTTCGTAAACTCCACAAGACAGATGGTACTTCCTCCGCCCAGGCTCCAGCTGCTCTACGTAGCAGTGCCTCTAAGCGTGGCTTGATTTCGTGCAGAATAAGTCCATTGGCTGTTTCAACTTGCCCATTTTATTGTGGATGTGCCATAGATGCTAGGTCAAGGCGGATGCCTTTCTCATGACAGTACTCCTCAACTTCTCCGAGAGATAAATTTCTGCCATTGTTGGTGAGGATGCTATGTGGGAGACCAAATCTCACCACTAGATCTCGGACAAACTTTAGGGTTGTTGCCCCATCAACCTTTCTAATGGGTTTAGCTTCAATCCATTTCGTGAATTTGTCCACTTCTATTAGAAAGTGTGTGAATCCACAGGGTGTTGTTTGCAAAGGTCTCACCATATCCAACCCCCAGACTGCAAACAGCCAAGTTATTGGCATTGTTCGCAATTCTTCAGCTGGAACATTTGGTTGTCTTGCATAAAATTGACACCCAAGGCATGTTTGTACAAACTTGTCGGTGTCCGCCTTGGCAGTTATCTAGTAGAATCCTTGTCAAAAGACCTTGGCAACCAACGATCGGGGAGCGGCGTGATGCCTGCAATCTCCGAGATGTATTTCTCTAAGGATTCCAATACCTTCTTGCTGGGAGACGCATCGTAGGAAGACTCCTATGGTACTTCTTTTGTATAGCTGGTCGTCAATGATGACATAGCCTTTTGCTCTGCGTACTATTTTCCAGCTTTCGACTTCGTCGAGGGGCAAAGTTCCGTCTTGTAGATAATCAATGAACGGCTTCGTCCAAACCAGAGAGGTCAGTGTTACTTTGTTAACAAATGAGTCCACTCTATTCGGGTTGTCGGTGTCCGCTCCCTTCACGGATGGAGTCCGTAAATGCTCTAGGAAAACGCCTGGCGGAATTGGTCAACGAGTTGATCCAAGCTTTGACAGCAGATCTGCCGCCTCATTATCCTCCCTTTGACGTACTCCCTCTGATTCATATTACTTGTCGCTAAATTGGATGTATCTACAACTAAAACATGTCTAGATACATCCATTTGAGCGACAATTAATATGAATCGGAGGGAGTACTTGACTTCGTAGTTGTCGAAGCACTTGGCTATTTTGTCTACTTTTACTCGATATGCCGCCATCATAGGGTTCTGCACGTTCCAGGTGCCAGCTACATGCTGGGAAACCAAGTCGGAATATCCACAGCAAACTATGCGCTTGATGCCAATATCCTTGGCTACGCGAAGCCCGTGAATGAGGGCCTCATACTCCGCCATGTTATTTGTATCGTTGAAGTGGATCTGCAGGACATATTGCAACTTCTATCCTATTGGCGATTGCAATAATAAACCACCCCCCGAGCCATTGAGTAACTTTGATACGTCAAAGTGCATGACCCAATACTCTAGCTCTAGTACAGGAGTGTCTTCTGACAGTTCTGTCCAATCTGCAAGAAAACCCGCCAATGCTTGTGATTTGATAGTGTCGCGTCGCTTGTAGGTGATGTCGAAGGCGGCAAGTTCAATGCCCCACTTTGCCACTCTCCCTGTAGCGTCGCTGTTGTTGATGATGTCGGACAGTGGAGCTTTGCTCACTACTATGATGGGGTGCTCTTGGAAATAATGCCTTAGCTTACGTGAAGCAAGGAAAACTCCATAAGCTATCTTCTGGTAGTGCGGGTATCGCTGCTTGGATTCTGTCAAGACATTGCTTACATAGTAAACAGGTCGCTGAACTCCGTATTCGTGCGTTGGTTCCTTGCGCTCCACCACGATGACGATGTTGATTACTCGGTTGGTTGTCGCCATGTACACTAACATAGGCTCCCTTGGCACCGTTTATGCAAGTATAGGTTGGGAGGAGAGTATTCTCTTCAACTCCTGAAGTTCTGCGTCAGCTTCGTCTGTCCATGAGAATTTGTCCGCCTTCTTGAGCAACTTGTAGAGCGGCATAGCCTTCTCACTAAGTCGGCTGATGAACTGGCTTACTACTACAACATAGCCTGTGAGCCTTTGTAGGTCCTTCAGGCATGTCGGGCGTTTGATGTCGAGGTTGGCCTTGATTTTCCCAGGGTTCACCTTGATTCCGCGATGCAAAACGATGAAGCCCAACAGTTTGCTGGATGGTACCCCGAAGACGCACTTCTTTGGGTTCAGCATCATGTTGTATTTTCGGAGATTGTCGAAGGTTTCCTGCAAGTCAGTGATAAGATCATTTGATTTCTTTCACATTACCGCTATGTCGTCTACATAAGCGTGTATGTTTCGACATATTTGGTCGTGCAGGAAAGATTGGATCGTCCGCTGGTACGTAGCACCAGTGTTTTTCAACCCAAAGGGCATCATGACATAGCAATACGTGTCATAGGGTGTGGTGAACGAAGTGGCCAATTCGTCCGACTTTCACATCCGGATCTAGTGGTATCCTGAATAAGCATCGAGAAAACACAGAAATTCCAAGCCAGTCGTCGAATCAATGACTTGGTCAATGCGAGGCAAAGCAAACGGATCATTTGGACATGCTTTGTTCAAGCCGGTGTAATCAACACACATTCTTAATTCATTGGTTCCCTTTTTGGAGATAAGTACAGGATTTGCCACCCATCGGGTGCGAATAACTTCTCGGATAAAGCTAGCCTTAAGTTACCTAGCTATTTCTTTGCCTATAGCCCTTAGTCTTTCACCACCAAAGCATCGTAGAGGTTGTTTCACCGGTTTGGCAATTAGTATCAATATTCAAGCTATGCTCGGCAAATTCCCTAGGTACACCTTTCATGTTGGGAGGTTTTCAGGCAAAATGTCCCTATTATCATGGAGGAACTCGACGAGCACGCTTTCCTATTTGGGATCTAGGTCCGTGCCAATGGCGGTGCTCTTGGAGGAATCACCTTCGACAAGCTCCACCTGCTTGGTCTTGATGGCGGCCTTGAAGGCGGGTTCAGCAGTAGTGATCTGCTTCTTCGAAGTTGGCATCTCCGAGGCATCGACCTGGTTCTGGATCTCCTTGAACTCCTCACCGTAGAGGACTGCTTCGGTGAAGGCGGCTTCGCTGAGCTCGCACTCCCGTGCCTTGGTGAAGCTTCCGTCAATGGTGATGACGCCATTTGGTCCAGGAATCTTGAGTTTGTTGTAGACAAAGCATGGCATTGCAAGGAAGGAGTGGAAGATGTCACGTCCGAAGATGACGTAGTACACGCTCTTGAAGGGCACCACTTCAAAGGTCATGCGTTCTTGGCGGTTATTGTTTACATCACCAAAAGCGACCGAAAGGGTGATGCAGCCTAGGGAATTTGCTTGTCCGCCAGGGACGACCCCATGGAACATAGTGTTGCTCTTCCTTAGCTGGGTCTCCGTCAAGTTCATCTTGTGCAGTGTATCCAGGTACATGATGTTCATGCTGCTTCCACTATCCACGAGGCACTTGGTGAACTCTGTGCCGTTAATCAAAGGGTTGATGACCATGGCATACTGGTTCTCTGTTGGGATATGTTCTGGGTGATCTTTCCTATCCCAAGTAATTGGAACTTCTGACCACCTGACGTACTGGGGAACCGGAGGGAGGGTAGCCATCAGTATCCTCGGAGAGGTTTTCTGGTCCTAGATGGTTGGGGTGCCAAGGAAGGTGTGGTAACATGGAGCCTTCTTTTCGAAGGGATTTTTCCCTTTATCCTGTCCCTTGTCGAAAGATTTTGTGTCCATGTCTTCATCCATATCACTTGATTCCTTGGGTTCTTCCTCCTTCTTCTTCCCTTTGCCCTTTCCGCGGGGTCTGTTTTTTCGACTTCGCTTGTAGCCGGACTTAGGGTCCTCCTTGAGATCATTGACAAACTTGCACTGGCGATTGGTGTGGGTGGATTTTCCATTGGCGTCAAGATGGACGAAGCATGGCATATCGCGTTACTCTTCGTACGTTTGGGGAATGCGGGGCGCTGAGGGTGTAGTGTCACTCCTCTGTTGGCCACTGCTAGCTCCACGACCACGTCCACGGTATCCGCCATTGCCTCTACTAGTGAATGTTGCGGCGACCATGTCGGCTACTTGCTTCTCTTCGGGCAGATTCTTCCACGTGTTATTGTTATTCTTCTTGGCCTGGGTAGGGACTGCTATCATCGGCAATGATCCACGTGCATCGTCATCAGCACCGGTGAACTCGCTAGCCATGGCGATCATTGCGTTGAGGTTGAGGTCATTGTTTTCTTGCTTGCGCTTCAACGTATGCCGGAGCAAAGTTCCCTTTTCCAGACCATCAATGAAGGCGGTCTGTTCGTGCACCCCTGCGCAGGAATTTTTCATATCCAGCCAGCGAGAGAGGTAGGCATGGGAGGTTTCATCCTTTTCTTGTACACACTACTGTAGGTATCCGATAGTGCAGGCATGTTTGTACGTACCCTCAAAATTCTTGGTGAATGCTTCATGCATGTCCAACCAATTGCATATTGATTTCTCTGGTAAGTCGTCGATCCATTACCGAGCGGTGCCGGTCAACATGAATGGGAGGTACTTCACGGCGACATTGGGGCTTCCCCCTGCGATGTGGATTGCTTTGCTGTAGTCCTGCAACCACGTTGCTGGCCTGGCTGTGCCGTTGTATGGATTGATGGTCTTGTCTATCCGCAGACCCTTGGGGTAAGTTGTGGCCCGTATCACTGGTCCAAAACAGGCCCAAGGTATGGGAGCTCCCGAGCTTCTTGGATCTTGTCCAGCCATGTACGTGCATCGTATGGCTCTGGCTGCTTCCTTTTTCCATCATGGGGAGGGGAATTGTGGTGTGATCTATGAGATCCACCGTGTCCTCCACCATCATGGCTGCTAGGTGGCGATGGCGGCAGTGGAGGCAGTGGGTTAGCTCTCTTGTTGTGCCCCTCCTAGGATTCCTCATGCCTATCGCGGTTGCTTGTCGGACGTGGTGGTTCCTTGTGGGACCTGCTTTTGTGTCTGTCATGGCCGCTAAGCTCTCCAGCATGCCGAGGCTTTCGCCCTGTTTGTGTATAACGATACCGGCCTGGGACCGCCTTGGAGGTGGCATGCTTGTGCGGTGGCGCGGCTCTGGTTCCTCGTGATGTCGAGATGGTGGTGGAGGTGGCGATCGGCGGGGATGAGCCTTTTCTCCATGGTCGGAGGATATGGGGATAGCGTTAGTCCTGTTGTGTGCCTCTCTCCATCTTCGCTCTATAAAGCCTGTATGCGATCCTTCATCACGGGGAGATTTTGGCCTTCTGCGTCTATTCAGGGTGGACTGGCAAAGTTCTGGGTTGGTTTCAAGCCTCTACGTGGCGACCTTTTCCTGTTGCTTACATGCCTTAGCGACAAGGTCATATACCTGAGCAACTGCTTCTAGAACCTTTCCTGCTCCAGGAGGGTCTTGGCGACGGCAATGTTGAGAGAGGGGGTTGGCATGGCCCGCCTCCCCTCTGAATCTATGTAAGGGGTGACTTTTGTCGTCTTAGACCCGTTAAACCCCAAGCCTCGCCGAATGTCGGGATCTTCGATGACGTGAGCTGGTACCTTCTTTGTTTTATGGTTTAATAGCAATTGCTTGTATTCGGCCTCCATAACTCGTGCCGCCTTGATGGATTGCGGCGCCTTAGCCATGTCTTCGTCCATCTTAGCGCCTTGCTCCAAGATGCACTTAGCTTCCACCAAGATTTCCGCACGCTTCTCAGCAAGCTCCGTAACACTCCGGATATGGGCGACGGTGATTGGTTCAATGAGAAGTGTGTCATAGATTGCTTTGTCGGTAGGAGTGGCTAGTGGGTCGCCAGCTGCAGACGTTGGCGGTGGCATTGGCGGCTGATTCGACTGTCGGGTCGTATTAGGGGTCCTGGTAAGTTCCTGCACCAGGTGCAGGCGGGTAACCGGAGGAGGCAGAGCCTTGGCCAGAGCCGGGTGCTCAGCGGCTTCCTTAGTTGCTGCTGCTCTGGTGACCGCTGGCGTGGGCGGAGCTCTCTCACGTTCCCGTTCCTATCCGTATTCTTCCACACGCTCCCAATGATGACTAGCACCTGGTGGGAAGTGTTGGTCTTCCCGGCGAGCTCCTCCTTCTCGATCTCCTGCTTGATCTCCCTCATAACAGCGTCATATTCCTCTGAGTTAACGTCCGAGCTACCGACATCCATATTGATGTCGGTGTAAAGCGCGTCGAGGACGGAGTCAGAGTTGGCTTCGGTGTTGGTGATGGCGGATGTGGAGGGTTATGGAGGCGGGTTGTTGTTGTTGTTTCCTCCTCCGGCTACATCGGTAATTGTCGCCATGGCCTCTTCGTTGGCATCAGCGTATTCATTGACGATGGCAACCATCTCACCAAGGGTGAGAGGGCCTGCGGCCTGCCGCCTTCGGAGGGTATGCCAGACGAGTGTTCCAGGCGTGAGCCCTTCCATGAAGTGGTACACGAGCTCGTCGGCACGGTCGCCCTCTAGGGTTTCCCTCACCCTCATCCATCTGGCAAGGTATTCGCGGGGAGGTTCTCCATCACTTTGAACGCATCTGGCCAGATCGAATATGGTGACGACACCGACAAAGTGTGACCAGCGCATCTCTAACGCTCGGGGAAGCCAAGCGGATTTGCGGGGTCCTTCCACCTTTATATCCTGCATAGTGGCGGTTTGGGTGGGCCTTGAAATTTCCTGATCAGAGCCACCATACACCAAAGAGTGGTATGGCCCTGATCCTTCCGCGAACGTGTCTTGCTCATAGGCGGTCCGTGCGGGGCTTGACGAGTTTCCAACTTCCTGGGATCTAGGACCCGAGTCAGTTTCGCTGATGAAGATGTGGATGTCTCCAAAGGGGATGACGGAGCAGCGCGTGGGGTTCGTCTTCGCTGGCACCCAAAACTCATCTAGAGGGACGATCGGGACGTTGCCGAAGAAGAGAACGCGACCGATGGCTACGGTATCGCCGATTCCCACGAAGAGATTGGACCTTGCCCGGTGTAGAGCTCGAAGTGCCTCTGGCCCCACAGGAGGTGCCAACTTCTCGTGGTATTGCCGACGAGTACACCATGGAGGGGTCCTCATAGTGCGTGTTTAGAGAAGTGGGGTAAGGAAGAGAGTTGGCGGGTATGAGGTAATGATACGTCGTAAACGTATCTATAATTTTTGATGTTCCATGATTGTTTTATATCTACTTTCTTATGTTTTGTCCACATTGGAGTACGTTTACACATTTTCTGGAACTAACCTATTAAAAAGATGCCACAGTGCCAGTTGCCTGTTTTCTTCAGTATTTGGTTCCATAAAAGCCGGAAAATGAATATTCTCGGAATTGGACGGGAAAAAAGCCAAAGTCGATATTTTACCGGAAGACTCACGGAGCCAGAAGACGAGACCGAGAGGGGCTAGAGTCTGGCTACACCATAGGGTGGTTCAGGTTCCCCCTGGCCGCGCCACCAGGTGGTGTGGGCCCCTGGTCCACCCTCTGACATCGCCCTTTCACCTATAAGAAGCCTCCGATGAGAAAACCATAAATAATCGAGCCTCCAGCCACAAAAAGTTCCACAGCACCGCCGCCACCGAAAAGGAGATTCGGGGGACAGAAGTCTCTGTTTCGGCACCCTACTAGGACGGGGAAGTGCCCTCGGAGCCATCTCCATCGATCTCCACCACCATCTCCATCGCCGTTGCTGATTCCCATGATAAGGAGGGAGTAGTTCTCTCTCGAGGCTAAGGGATCTACCGGTAGCTATGTGGTCATCTCTCTCTCTATGCGTGATCATATTGTGATCATGAGCTTTGTAATCACGTAGATCTACCTTGCTACTCAAGTGCTTTAATAGATCTCTGCTCTCCCCATGTGTGTGAAAGTGGAAGCGTGCATACCATGGTGGCACTTAGGCTAGAGATTATAAATATTTGTTATGAGATATATTTGGAGTTGGATGTCTCTATGAAATTGTGGTGTTTGTTGGAACCATCTAGAGCTCAAGGTGACAGTGTGGGGTTATCTAGATGGGGAAAGCGAACTTTGAGGAGTGCTTTTATAGCCCTACCATCGATTAGAGTGTCCAACCGGAGAGTAGTTCAGAGTAGTATCACGAAGAGAAGATATTTATATGAGAGTGTTCATTAGCGAAAGTATGATCCCTAGGCCTTGTCTCTAAGCATTGAAACACCATTTGCAACTAGATCTATTACATGTTTGCTTGCTTCCATCTTTATTTCAGATTGCCTTTAGTCTCTTCCGCACCATCAAAGCTATTTTCTGGCATCATTACCACTTATAATTATCCATACCACTTGTATTTCACTATCTCTTCGCCGAACTAGTGCACCTATACACCTGACAAGTGTATTGGGTGTGTTGGGGACACAAGAGACTTCTTGTATCTTGATTACAGGGTTGCTTGAGAGGGATACCTTTGACCACTTCCTTTCTGAGTTCAATAAACCTTGGGTAATCCACTTAAGGGAAAACTTGCTGCTGTTCTACAAACCTCTGCACTTGGAGGCCCAACAACTGTTTACAAGAATAGAAGTGCGTAGACATCAAGCTATTTTCTGGCGCTGTTGCCGGGGAGGTAAGGTAAAAGGTACTCACATCCTCTCACTACTAAGCTACCTTCTAGTGCGGTTGCTGGTGTGTGAGTGCTCGAAGTTATTTCCTTTAGATTCTGCAATTATATCTTTTTGTTTCTTGTTTTTATTTTCACTAGTTAGGCTTCATGGAAAACAAAAAAAATTAGAGAGCTTTTTAGTATTTTTCCTAAGTTAGAACATGAATTGTCTAAAAAGAAAATTAAAAAACCCATGGAACTTTCTTTGCATGCTAATAGCAATGTTATTAGTATGAATCTTTTGAATACCTTTGTTACTAATGCTATGGAAACGTCTAAGCTTGGGGAAGTTAGTTTTTATGAAAATGATCCTTTTAGTTCCCCAGCTTTAAAGAAGAAAATTCGCTTTGATGATACTTTATCTCCCATATGTGGTAATTCTAATGATACTTGTGATATTTTAAATCCACATACTGAATTCATCCCTTTTAAAATACCTATAAATTTTTTGAACAGGTTATGAATAACTGTAATTTTGGAGATGGAACTGTCCATCCTCGTGATCATTTACTCTTTATACACGAATTATGCGAGTTATTCAAGTGTGTAGGTATTTTAATGAACCAAGTTAAGAGGAAGCTATTCCCTTTTTCACTTAAGGGCAAAGCAAGGGAGTGGTATGAGCTACTAGATGATCCTCATCATTTGGAGTGGAAGGAACTTGAATCTCTCTTTTACTATAAATTTTATCCTCCTCATGAAATTCATAAAGATAGGAATTACATTTATAAATTTCATCCACATGATGGAGAAATTATTGCCCAATCATGGTCAAGATTGAAGTCACTAATGCTCAAATGTCTCATTCATGAGCTCCCGGTAATATTGTTATTAATAATTTCTATGCAAGGCTTTCAGGACATTACAAGGACTATCTGGATACTTGTTTAGAGGGATCCTTCACAAGTAAGGAGGTCAAAGCTAAGTGGGATCTTCTTGAAACAATTCAAAGCAATGCCGAAGATTGGGATAACAACAAAGGTAAAGAACCAGGTATAAACTATGAATATGATTGCATTAAATCTTTCGCTGAAACTGCTGATTTTCAAGAGCTTAGTGCTAAATATGGTCTTGATCCTCAAATTCTTATTGGTTGTTTTAGAGCCTTTCCTTCTCATATTAATGCTCCTAAAGAAAAATGGGACATGTATCATGAGCCTTTTAAAGACACTTGCATGGAAAATGAAATTGTTATTAATGATAGCAATAAACATGCTCAAACCTCTAAAAATACTATTTCTTATAAGCATGTTAATTTTTGTGGAATACATAGGCCTTGTGAGAATAATCAAATTGAAGAAGAATATTGTATCACCCACAGGAATGAAAAAACTAGAACGTGGTATAGGGCTCTAAATGATCTTGGTAAAAAGGTTTGTGCCCTCTATCCTTTTATTTGTGAACTTTGCTTTGAAGTGGGTCATTTCGATTTTCAATGCTCAGGCCATAATAATAGCCCTTCTAATCCAATGAGTACTGCAAGCTTGTATTGTGATGACATGATCACTCCTAATCAGCATGATGAACTTACATTATTTTTGGGGTGTGAAGAGTTATCAAGAAAAACCTCTTTGATAGATATGGGTGCTTTTGATATGAATAGTGCCCTGTATGGTTGTCATATTTATTGTGTTGATAATTGCCATACAGATACTTACATACAAAATATTATAAAAGATGAGGTTTTACCAAGATATGACAGGACTAATATGTGTTTTGATCTTATTAATGAAAAGGAGGAATCCACCAAAGTTTCTTCTATTATCTCTAACAATAAACTAGGGTATATGGAGAAGCTTCCTTTCAAGCGCCTCCCTCCTAAAGAGAAGAAGAAAAACAAGAAAATGAGAGAGGGGTATTTTCCCCTAAGCATGTTGCTCCTATTATAGTTTTTGATGAGTCTGAACTCGATAATGTTCCTATGCCTGTTACCTAGAGTAGTGATCATGATTGGGAAAAGCACACTTCTTTTGATATTGAAAATATCTTTGGTACCAATTCGAAAATGATGATATTAATAATTGTTGTACTATTAGTGTTATCCATTTTCCTTCCAATGATGATATGTTTACAAATGAACACACTTTGGAAGATAATTATTCTATTGCTTACGATGATACTATACCTCCAATATATGATGATTACAATAATGAATATGATATTTTCAGTCCTCCTACTATTGAGGAGGAAATTAATTATGATTACAATATGCCTCCTATATTTGATGATTATGGTGATGAGAATAATAATGATAGCTATTTTGTTGAATTTGCTCCCACTACAATTAATAAGAATGACTATGTTTATGTGGGGAGTATTAATTCTTTTATGCATGTGGCTGATGATAAGAATGTTTTATGTGATAGTTATATTGTTAATTTTATTCATCATGCTACTGAAAGTTATTATGAGAGAGGGAAACATGGTTTTATGTATCTTAACAATATGAAGTTTCCCCTCTTTATGTTGAAAGTCTTGAAGTTGCACTTGTTTTGCTTTCCTATGCTTGTTGCTTTGTGCTTTCATGACTTTTTTCTTTATAAGATTCCTATGCATAGGAAGTGGGTTACGCTCAAATGTGTTTTATATTTGCTTCTTGATGCTCTCTTTTACTTTAAATTCATATTTCTTATGTGAGCATCATTGAAATTATCATGCCTAACTTAAAGGCGTTAAAGAAAAGTACTTATTGGGAGATAACCCAAAATTAGTTGAGTCTTGGAAGTTATTACCTTTGTAATAACCTCTACTTATCTTTTTTATTTGATTTTTGTGGCAAGAGTAACCTCTAATGAGAGAGAAGTATGTCTTGGGAAAGTTGTTGTCCCAAAATAGATTTTTGTGCTTCGCTATAAAACTTTGTGAAAACTCTATATACGTCGGTTTGAGCTGTAATTTTTTGTGCTTCTGCCCCAAGTTGTTATCCAGCTTTCGTTAGTTCAACACGTTTCGATTTGAGCAACAGAAGGTCTTCGAAAAAATCGGTTTTCACCTTCTAGTCTATTTTGACAGATCTCTGCCATTATTTGCATTTGCCTCTTTATCGATTTATTTTTGGGTTCTTTTTGGTGAATTGAGATTTTTGAGGGAATTGCTACAGTAGCTTGTGTTTTTAATGAAAGTTTTGCAGTTTTAAAACTAAACCCCAAAGGTTTATCTTTTGAATGCACTAATGTTGCTAATGAAGATTGTGTGAAGTTTTGTATGAAGGAAATTTTCAGGTATAGGGAAAGAATGATGTCATGAGATGAAGAATGGACAAAAGCTAAAGCTTGGGGATGCCACCCTGTGTCACCCCAAGAAATATTAAAGAGGTTGAAGCGTCAAAGCTTGGGGATGCCCAAGGCATCCCCTTCTTCATCAATTAAAATCTCATGTCTTTCTAGACACTTCGTTTTTATTGTTTCATGCATTGTTGTGTTCTTCTTGGAGCGTCTTTGTTTTTGTTTTTATTTTTCTTTTGCTTAGTTTGCTTGAATAAGTTGGTTGGATCCCAACACACTTCTTTTGGAGAGAGACACACCCCGTTATTCATTGCCTAGAACACTCTAGTTTTCATTCTTATTGTTTTGTGAGTGTTCTCTTTTGCTAGCACTGTGTTTAGCCTTATTTTTCTTGTGCTTTCAGCTTAGAACTTTTTAGTTCTTCTTTCTGTATTTGTGACACAATCTCACTAATCATTATTTATTATTATCTTTGTGAGTTCTTTCAAATAGGTTCATTTGGATTGGAAAAGAGTAGGAAAGTTCCTTCTTAAGTGGTATAAAAGGAGCTTGTTTTTGATTGTGACTTAGAATTTATCATGTCATGCTTGATATTTTTTTGGCTTTATGCTTAGTGATTTTTGCTATAGCATGACATGTTATAAACAATTGAGATTGCTTAATATGCCTTGAAAGAATCATGTGTTGTTTTAGCATATTAAAAGCATAATATTGTGGTATTCTCCTTTAAATGCTTTATTTGGGTTGACTTGGCGCATGCTCACACCATGTTAAGACTGTACCAAGTCACCATAGCTTCGATGATCATTTAGTTTTCGACTTGTGCTATCACTTTATGCTTTAATTAATGATATTTTGTCGCTTTTCATGATTATGGCCATTATTGCTCTCTTAGTTGGTTGCTCCTAGTCTTTTGCTAGCCTCCATACCAAGTATGAGTTCCACTCATGCATCCAACTCCAAATAAAACCAAGTTATTCCAAAGAGTCCACCATACCTACCTATTAGAATTTGCTATTCCAAGTATATTCATGTTTTATCTACCTTTCGAATTAAACTTGTTATGTGAAAATTAGTGATTAAAGCTCTCACAAACTTGATGGCACACTTTACTTTTCTTGCACTTAATAAACTTGAACCATTGTGTCATCTATGTTGTATATGCTTGCACTAATATGTTGGGGATTAGCAGAACCATGCTATCATGGGGAACGCTTTCAACATTGCACTTGTACATTGTACCCCGTTGATATCATGGTCTTTTGTCTATGGATGTCGTCGGTGTGAAATGAAAGGGGAGCTTGTAAGTCCATGGAGTTATGTATGTGTGTTAGAGAAACGCCTGGGCCGCTGGGCTAATCCATGCCTAATCATGGTGGAAACCTGCAGCGTAAACATAATGAGCAATCTATGAAGCATTCTTCTTATAAAAAAGAGATAGAGATTGAGAAAAAATAAAAAAAAGATGAGAAAAGAGGAAAGAGAGAAAAAATCACCATTTCCCCATGGTAAATAAGAAGATGCTAAGATGCTTATTGTCTGCTTGCCTTGTCATTTTGATATGGGGATTCTTCGGTATCATCGGGCAAGGGGTACCCCGTTGGCGGTTCTCTATGATACACATGTACTTACTATGACAAGAACTTACCGGTAACTAAACTTGAGTAGCATGAGGAGAGGCCCTCGTATTCAAGGGATATGAGATTGCCAACTTATACTTTGTCAAGCATATACTCCATAGTTTGTTCACTTTAACCTTAATCACTTCAAGATGCTTATGATAGGGGAAATGAGAGTTGAAAGCTAATAAGTACCATAATTTTTGGAAGCTCTTTATGAGACTTGAATCCCTGCTTCCTTCTATGAAGGCCTTTCTTTTACTTTTATGTTAAGTCTCCATATTCTATCTTTATGCACCTATTAAGGGAGCATAGTGGCCATTCTTAGTTTAATGCGCATTGTCCCAAGACTATGTCTTATTGTTAGAACTATATCTTTCAAGCTATGTTAAAGTACTATGGTCCTAGCTTTCAATGCTTGCAAATGGTTTGATCGAGATTGTGATGGTTCATGTCACCTCAAAAATTATTCTTTTTATCACTTACCTACTCGAGGACGAGTAGGAGTTAAGCTTGGGGATGCTTGATACATCGTAAACGTATCTATAATTTTTGATGTTCGATGCTTGTTTTATATCTACTTTCTTATGTTTTGTCCACACTTTGGAGTACTTTTACACATTTTCTGGAACTAACCTATTAACAAGATGCCACAGTGCCAATCGCCTGTTTTCTTCTGTTTTTGGTTCCAGAAAAGCCAGAAAATGAATATTCTCGGAATTGGACGGGACAAAATCCAAAGTCAATATTTTACCCGAAGACTCACGGAGCCAGAACACAAGACGGAGAGGGGCCAGGGGCTGGCCACACCATATGGTGGCCCGGGTCCCCCTAGCTGCACCACTAGGTGGTGTGGGCCCCTGGTCCACCCTCTGACATCGCCCTTTCGCCTATAAGAAGCCTCCGATGAGAAAACCCTAAATAATCGAGCCTCCAGCCACGAAAAGTTCAATAGCGCCGCCGCCACCAAAAAGGAGATTCGGGGGGACAAAAGTCTCTGTTCTGGCACCCTGTCAGGATAGGGAAGTGCCTCGGAGCCATCTCCATCGATCTCCACCACCATCTCCATCGTCGTTGCTAATTCCCATGATGAGGAGGGAGTAGTTCTCTCTCGAGGCTAAGGGATCTACCGGTAGCTATGTGGTCATCTCTCTCTCTCTCTATGCGTGATCATATTGTGATCATGAGATTTGTAATCAAGTAGATCTACCTTGCTACTCAAGTGCTTTAATAGATCTCTGCTCTCCCCATGTGTGTGAAAGTGATAGCATGCACACCATGGTGGCACTTAGGCTAGAGATTACAAATACTTGTTATGAGTTATATTTGGAGTTGGATGTCTCTATAAAATTGTGGTGTTTGTTAGAACCATCTAGAGCTCAAGGTGACAGTGTGGGGTTATCTAGATGGGGAAAGCGAACTTTGAGGAGTGTTGTTATAGCCCTACAATGGATTAGAGTGTCCAACCGAAGAGTAGTTCAGAGTAGTATCATGAAGAGAAGATATTTATATGAGAGTGTTCACTATCGAAAGTACGATCCCTAGGCCTTGTTTCTAAGCATTGAAACACCTTTTGCAACTAGATCTGTTACATGTTTTCTTGCTTCCATCTTTATTTCAGATTGCCTTTAGTCTCTTCCACGCCATCAAAGCTATTTTATGGCACCGTTACCACTTATAATTATCCATACCACTTGTATTTCCCTATCTCTTCGCCGAACTAGTGCACCTATACACCTGACAAGTGTATTGGGTGTGTTGGGGACACAAGAGACTTCTTGTATCTTGATTGCAGGGTTGCTTGAGAGGGATACATTTGACCACTTCCTCCCTGAGTTCGATAAACCTTGGGTAATCCACTTAAGGGAAAACTTGCTGCTATTCTACAAACCTCTGCACTTGGAGGCCCAACAACTATCTACAAGAATAGAAGTGCGTAGACATCAGGTAACACAGCTTACCCAGGTTCAAGTCCCACAATGATGGCGGAACTCTACTCCTGCTATAAATCACGATAATGGCAATACGCTGAGTTACAGAGATAGGTTCGATGTGCAGGGTGTTGCGCGTTGTACACTGCAATCGATTGTGTTCTGCCCTAAAGGATCCCGTAGGCCGGCTTATAAAAGCGCCAAGACCTAGGGTTTACAGGGAAAGGTCCTCGCCGGATAAGGTAAAGAGTCCTAGACTAATACGAACTAGTCTTCTGTGTCTTGTACTCCAAGGTTCCAAGTATGTAGGTGACTCATGTGTAGCCTTCCTTTATCAGGCATGGGCCTCCCTTCAGGATCCGTCTAACTGGGCCGCCCAGCAGGCCATAGGCCTTGCTACCAACTATGGGCCACCCAGGTTAGGCGGATTGGTGACATGCTATGAGGATACCCATATAGAATATCCACAACAGTGTGTTTACCTTGATCTGAATTCGACATTAATTCAATAAATAGAAACACACACAAATATATGTCTATATCAACATACTAAATCTACAAAAATAATAACCAAAAGTTAGACCCATTGCAACCAGAAGTGGGTGTCCATCCCTCATTGGGGATGCATGTAGTCTCCACTTACACACCTTACTTTCCCTACAATACACCTTAAATCTTTTCTGGTCACTCTTTTCAATGATTTTATCAAACCCAACTTTTATTGCAAAGGTGGCAACTGTGTATCGGCAGTCCTCCACTGTCTTAATGACTGTCACCTCATCAATTGTAGGGTTTTCCATGTCAAAGTGTATCACTGGTCTATCTTCATCTTCATAATCATATTTGCATCCCATTTAAGCATCTTCACCATTCCCTTCCTCATCAGTCCCATAGTTAGGCTCAAAATTAGGATCAAAAAATATTCCCTACTTTCCATCCATCGGAATCAAAAGCCACATTTGGATATGCTTTCTCTTCATCATCATATTTGCATCCCATTAAGCATCTTCACCATCCCCTTCCTCATCATTGCCATAGTCAGGCTCAAAGTTCGGATCAGAAAATATTCCCTACTTTCCATCCGTCGGGATCAGAAGCCACATCTGGATATGCTTTCTCTTCATCATCATCTCCGAAGACAAAATCATCCTCAGTTCCCCCATTTGTATGTCTTCATGCTCACTTGAAAATACATCATGCTCAAGGAGAATTTGGGCGATTGCGCTTAGTATCGTGAGGAGAGGCTTTTCTATTATGGTCAGTTGAGTTGTTTTCCTTGCAGATGGTCTGAAATCATTGAGAACAGTCTCTTCCCCATTCTCTTTATTAATAATCTATACAAACATCAACATAGTCCTAGTCCCCATAGGTTTACCCCACATCATGGCTAGGGCCTAGTTGGTCCTAATGTCGCAGAAATTCCAAGAATTTGTGTCATAGTATCTGGGTGCAGATTCCTCGTTCTATCCAATCGGTAACTTGCCAAATTCCATGCACAAGTCACATAGAGTTAGGTCTGTTGCGTCTACTGTCAGTCGATAATCAAAACGAACGCTAACTGCAATTTTGCCAACAAGGAAAGGTTTCAATCTGACACCCATGTTGAATCTTCAATAGGAATACGGATATGGAAGACGTCCCACGATTATCAACACACATCCTCACTATTACCACGGGACTAGAGTCGCTAATTGAAAAGGATAGAGATGAAATTAGAGTTCCTGCCCTTCAAGGAGGATGAACGACACATTATCTAGGCTCTAGAGCTGCAGAACTTTGTTCCCCACGTCCTCTTCCCCTATGTCGCCCTCGCCCCTGCTCTCCAGCCTTACAGGATCCATCTCCGGGCTCTCCTACTAGGGAGGACACATCTCCATGTCAGATTCACTTCACTTCCACCATCTTAGTCATGCAACCAATGTCGGCTCAATTTTTCTCTTTCAGACACCTAAGCACACCAAGACATGTCACATCGGGAAGGAGAGAGGGCAGGAAGGGAATGAAGAAGAGGGTGACAAACATAGGCCAAAGGGAGGGAAGTGGAGGGTGTGGGGTGGTGCACGACGAAAAAGTGTGGCGGCAAAGGCACCAGGGCAGTGGAGCGACAAAGTATGGGAAATCGTACAATAATGCAAGCTCGGATCCTTGAACCTGGGATGTGCGAGGTCGACATCTTAGGTGGTGGGGCTAGCTCGATAAAAATAGTGGTCAGAACAACGGATGCACGTGATGTGACCCACATATAAGAAACCAAGTCAAGCAGACGACAGTTGCGATAGGTCAAAGGGCTGCCGACATCAAATGGAACCAGGGGCACACACATAACGAGTTCGTGTCGGCTGATGGCATTTCTCCAATTGGACAATTCTTAGTTGCACTGTCCCAATTTCTGAGTGAACTAGGGACATGACGTAATACACCCATATATAAAAGTCTACCTAGCGTCAACAAGTTCTAACTAGAAATGAGGCAAAATGAGCCCATCATAAATAGGATGATCTAAATAATTAAATAGATCAAACCATAACCCTAACACAACCCTAGATATAAGCCATTGCTCGCTGGTGCTACTCCTCGTCGGTGCTACGAACTCGAGGGGCTATTGGATCGCCTTCAGTAGGTAGTACTCATCCTGCCCGCCCTCAACTTGGTGGCGCGTGACAACATCATCAGAATTTTGAGCCGCCACCTTCCTAAGCACCAGAACACGCCCTAGAGAACCACCAGGAGCATGACATCATTGAGGAGCACCTAGTAGACCCACATGCCGCTCGTCTGCCACTTCAGGAGAGCACGACGTAAGGTCTCGCTTGTTGTGAATGTAAACCAGCTGTTTGCAAATGAACATGTCACCGTGTACCCTTGGCGCTGAGCGTGATGTGTGACAGCACACGCCGAGGGAGGCTCGCCAGAAGCACAGTACATAAGACAGTCCGACGGGCGCTTTTGAAGACCTGAAACCCCACTCGCCCGGGAGGGACCCCATCAGGATGGCGCGGTGGCTATGGGCTGCCCTATGTCAACCTGACCGCCCCTAGAGCCTCATGGATTCATAGCCCTCTTGTATGAAGAACTGCGGAAGAACGAGAAGCAAGATACAGAGGGAGAGGGATAAAAGTTGATGGACATGAAAAGGTAGTAGATGTGTTTTTTCGATTGGTGTTATTTCAGTCAGCCTACACCCAACACGTATATAAGGAGCGGCTAGACTTTCCATGCAAAAAACGAGGCTTAGAATCACGTCCATAACCCTAGTTGGGGTCAAATTCGGATGGTCTGGTCTGCACTTTCTGTAATTGTTCGGCCAAAAATTGGTAAGGAACCTTCTGACCCAAGTTTGAGGTAGTAAACAAGCTCGGATCAAAATCTCACAAAAAGAAAAGTTGTTCATCTCGAAAAGATGAAGAAGTTTGGTTCTGGCAACTTTTCCATCCGGCCTGATCTTGATGGTTTTTCCCCTTTTTTTATCAAACTTGGATTTCGACCGAACAATTTTAGTTATGTTTCCTATTATAATTCTGGAGGTCATATACTTACTCAGATGAAGATGACTCCAAAATAAGCACTGTTCATCACGCGAACACGAAGAACTTTTATGTTATGCACTTTGTCATCCGAGTTGATATTGGTGCATTTTTGGCCTAGTTTCTGAAAAACATTTTGGGTTCGGCCTATGCTGAGAGCGGCGAGGACTTGTACTCTATAGTCTCAGTTTTGCCCCAAATTTCTGAACTCGGGACGACTTGTCCTGTGTGATCTCAGTCCCATTTCTTATTTTAGCCATAGAATTTTCATATGATCTCGGATTGAGATGATCCAAAAAGAAAAATTGCTTGTTTTGACAAGATGCACAACTTTTATGTTTGGTGCTTTTCATTTGAGCTCATCTTAAAGGAGTCATAGTGGATGCCTCTATATATATATGAATCTTCGAGCCTTCTCTGAACATTAGGGGGTGTTTGGTAGCCTGCATGCTTTTTGTGGCTCAGTTGGGCAGTGCTGCGGCTGGCACTGCCACGCACATACAAGCACTAAGCCACTTTTCACTTCTCATTTGGTAGTCTGCAGTTCTAGAGGGTGCATCGATTCAGCTACTATACCCATGTTGTTTGGTTGCATGCATTGGATTTGGGTGACACATTAATCTGTACACCTAAACCGCCATTAGCAGTTAGTGTTCTATGTGTTCGTCTACTAGCGCGACAGCTGTTCCGGCAACGGACTGCGGCGCGGCACCTTCTTCAGTGGCCCTAGCGACGGACAGCGGCGTGGGAGGACACAGAGAGGGCCGGCCCCTGTAGCTCTTCCGCTTGCACAACATGGGCTTTCATAGACTTTCATCTTCAACCTTAGGTAAGCTATAAATGAATTCCTACACCTCCACCAGAACGAAAAACTTTGAACACGAGAGCTGTGGAGAACATCATGATCAAGCTACACCTCAAAGGACCACCTCGAACAGTTGAATCTGTGCGACGAATCTAACAAAATTCTCCCAAAAACTACAACTTTGACCACAAATCTAAGAAGATACAGAGCACAAAAATCGGTGCCAATGGTTGGAATGGAACCCCGTCGTCGATGCTCATCTTTTTCATGTGGAACTTGTTTTCAATCCAAGCATAAATGTGATGATTACAAGTGGATATGTGAGAGCATGTTTGAGGGTGGAGAGAGAAGCCTTCTTCCTTCTCACATACAAAGTTATACAGAACAGGTACATTTTCATAGGGATCCCTAACTCTACATCAAAACAAAAAACTTGCGATATGAGAGTTATAGGGAACAACACGATCACGCTACACCTCAAAGGACCCTTCGAAAGATTTATTATGTGCGACAGATCTAAAGAAATTCCTCCCAAAAAGCTCCAACTTTGATTATGAATCTGAGATGATACGGAGCACTAACCTCGGTGTCGATGGTCAAAATGGTACCCTACCGTCGATGTGCCTCTTTTTCATGTAGAGCTTGAGTTGATTTGGAGCATAGTGCTAATCCCAAGTGGTTGGGATGAACACAATTTAAGAGAGGAGAGATAAAAAAACCATCAGATGAGTGTGAAAGAACATTTCATGGTTCCCTGTGTTTTGCATGTTAGATAACAATACCGTGGAGTCTTCTCATGTGTTCTAAGTGTGTAGCGAAAAGTTATTATGTTTGGGGGCCAGATTATCCACCCCCTCAAGGGCCGGATAATCCGGTCTGACTCACTTGGCAAAGGCGGGCAGGGCACGACGAACTGTCTGGGGGCAGACTTTCCCCCGAAAAATCCAAAAAGGGGCGGATTTTGTTCCCCTGACCGGATAATCCGGCCCTCACCTTGGGCCGGATAATCGGGCTCCTAGGAGACGATCAAGGGCTGGCATGGCGCGAAGCTCTGACTAGGGGCAGATTTTCTCCCAGAAAATTCAAAGTGGGGCGGACTTTCTTCCCCTGACCGGATAATCTGCTCCTCACCTTGGGCCAGATAATCCGGCCCCCAGAAGACAAGCAAAGGCTGGCTCAGCGCATCACTCTGACTGGGGGCTGATTATTCCCCGGATTGTCCAAGGCTGGGCGGAGTTTTTCACTAGGCCAGATAATCCGGCCCTCACTTAGGCCGGATAATCCGGCCCCAATGGCTCCAACGGCTCTGTTGGGACAGGGGGTATAAAAGCCCCTTCATCCCCTTCGGTCAGAATTCTTTGTTCATTTGAAAAAGATCAGATCCTTTGCAAAAGCTCTCTCTAGATCTCCCACTTCAACCACCCGAAGGCCTCGATCTTTGGGGGAATGGAAGGAGGAGAAATCATACATCGTCATCACGAATCAAGCGCATCAACTTCTCTCCATTCATTTGGAGAAATCCCCGATCTAGTATTCTCGTTAATATCTAGATCTTGTGTTTTGTTATTGACAACTATTGTTCTTGTGGCAGCTTATTGTCATTACGGGAGCCTCCTATTTGGTTGTGGAGTTGTGGCCCGCTAGTTGTGTAAAGGAAGCGGTTCCTTCCTCGAAGGGTTCCTATAGTGGAAAGGTGGATCAGGCCTTTGGTGGCGGGATCCATTGGAGAACAGGGTGAGGCCTATTGTGGCGTGGTGGTCTTAGTACCGTCCACCCCTCCAACACAGATGTACTTCCCTTAACAAGGAAGGAACTACGATAAAAAAAATCTTGTATCTCCGTGTGCTCCTCTATGGTTTACTCGTTCCTCTATCTCACTCGCCCTTACTCACTAGTAGTTAGGTTTGCATATAGGGAAATTCTCCATAGTAGTATATCTAGAGAATTTACCTTTCGTGTCAAGCCTAAAATTGAAAAGGCATTAAAATTTGAAGTAGCACCTATTCACCCCCCTCTAGGTGCCCATACGATCCATTTCAATTGGTATCAGAGCCCCGGTTCTTTATTCGGGCTTAACCACCTAAGAGAAGTTTGGGTACTAAGGAAAATGGGAATGAGGATGTGGATAAGGTCACAATGGATGACCTCAATACGTTGGAAACAACCTTGTTGAAATCCTTTGAGACCAAGATGGAGGAGATGCAGCAAATGATTGCTCGCCTCACATCATCTACAGTCCCATCTCCATCTTCCTCTGAGGCTACCACTCCTTCATCCAAGGATCTAAGGAAGATGAAGTGGTAGGTGAAAAACATAATGGTTCTGCCTCCAAGAAGGGAAGTGGTAAGGAGGACTATAGTGAGGTTCCTCACCTATATTCTCCTGACCAACCTATCTCTCATCCTCATATAAACAATAGGGGTGATCCACCCAAACTTACTTCATCTACATTCAATCAATGGCAATTCTTAATGAAATCTCATGTATGTAGTTCGTCAATTGAACTTTCGAGGATTATGAAGAGGGTCTTCATATTGGAGACCATACCAACTTGACTAGAAGAGAAGTTGTGGATAGTCAATTGAATGCAACGGCTCTTCACATTATACAGCTTAGAGTGGGTCCCAAGGACATGCCCCACATTGAGTATTTCAACACCGCCAAAGAAGCTTGGGATGCTCTCACCGACCTATTCATTGGAAATGAAAGCATGAGAAGGAATAGGTACGATGCTCTTAGTAATGAAGCTGAAGGTTTCTACATGTTGGATGGTGAGGACCATGAAGACATGTATAGAAGGCTCAAGAGCATTGCAAAAACATTTAGAAAGCATGGAGCCACTCACATTGACGATTCCTGGATCAAAAGGAAATATGTGAGTGCCCTCATGCCATTTGAGCCAACGGATTTGAAGAGTTTGCAAGGTAGACACAATTACCACCAAATGACTTCCAATGAAGTCATGCAAGAAATGGCGGCCTTCAAGGTTGCCACCAAGAACGCCGAAGATGTCTGTGCTCGGGCTATTGGAATGCAAAAGGGAGTCAGTGTGGCTCCAAAAGCAAATGTTGTTGAGCAAGATGAAGATGAAAGAGGATACGATGTTGTCTCCATGGGCTGTCCCGAGGAAGTCAAGCATGCTCATGGGGAGTACATGGATTTTTATGCAAGGAATTTTTGGAAGGATCCATCCAAGGCCAAGTATGAACTTGAACGCAAGAATGGGTCAAGTGGAAGAAGAGAGAATGGTCCAAAACTGAGGACATGATACAATTATAGAGATAGGTTACACTTTGTGGCTGACTGTCCATATCAAAGGAGAGAAGACAATGGTGGTAGGCTCATCCTTAAAGAAAAATCCAAGGCTGCTCGAAAGAAGCCATTTATCAAAAAGAATGGTCCTTACAAGACGCAATCCAAGATTGTCTTGGTGGCACAAGAAGAATAATCCTCTACGAGTGAAGACGAAGAGGATGAAGATAGCTCTCGAGAGGTGGTTGCTATAGCCACCACATCTACCCTGTCATCTCTCTTCGACTCTCCTAAAAAAATGTCATCAACAACAACGTCACTTGCCTTATGGCAAGAGGGTACGAGGTATCATCTTCTATTTCTTCATTTCCTAAGACTAATATAAATATGGATATGTATGATCATACTAGTATTAAGCTAAAAGAAGAAGTTATTGCTTTGGACAATTTTTTCACTAACTTGCAAGGTGAGCACAAACTTCATTTTGATGCTCTTATGAATCAACTTGCCCAATCCGAAGAACTCCTCGAAGAAAAGGGTAGAATTGAAAGAGAAGATGCCTTGGAGATAGCCTCCTTGAAGAACGCCTTGGAAGAACAAGAGGAAGCTCAAGTATCCTTGGAAGAGAGACTCGAGTCAAATGAGTAGTCCCATGAAGAGGTTGTTGCTCAGCTCATCAAAGAACGTGACAACGCTCTTGCTAAGGTAAAGAAGCTAAAAAGGAAAAGATTGAATTTGGGGCTGCTCATGCTAGGCTCTCGGAGAAGTTTGAGAAACTTGACATTGCTCACAAGGCATTGGAGAGTGAACATTCTACTCTAAATGAGTCTCGTGACCAGCTCCAAACTCAATTGGAGAAGTATGATATGCCCAACACCTCCACTCCATATCGTGGACAAGAAGAACTTGTAAAGGGATCTCAACATAAAGGTAAAGAAGTTCTAGATGAGGTACTTAGCAAGCAAAGGACAAACAATGGAAAAGAGGGTCTTGCATATGTTCCCAAGACAAAGAATAAGAAGAAGAAGAAGAGCAAAACTGCTCAACCAAAGACAAGCACCACCACTAATGATAAGACTAACTATGATGGTTTCGCAGGGGCTAATAATCCTAACTATGAATTATTTTGTGATTATTAAGGTGATGTCTATGCTAGCTATGTAGGTCCTTTTGATAGTTACATATCTTGGTCTATCTGGGTTCCCAAAACCCTTGTCACTAACATGGGAGGACCCATTGAAAAATGGGTACCTAAAACCAAGAAGTAACTTTCTTGCAGGGTTATGCTTCCGGTGGGTCTAAATGAGTACTCGATAGTGGGTGCACTAGTCATATGACCGGAAGCAAGGATATCATCTCAGAGATGGGCCAAACCAAGATCACATAACCGTCTCCTATGTTGACAAGTATAAATCTGAGGTCTTGGGTCTTGGCAAAGTTGTGGTTACTCACGATATCTCTCTCGTGGACGTCATGCTTGTTGAGACCCTCGGTTACAATTTACTTTCAGTTCGTGCCCTTGGTAAGATGGGCTTTGCAGTTTTAATTGATGTTGATTTGGTGGTACTCTTGTTGAGCAAGTCTCTAAAGGTCGCTTTCGTGGGATATGTCGAAAATGACCTGTACGTGGTGGACTTCTCGGGGAAAACCACTACAGGCTCGATGTGTCTCTTCCGAAAGGCCGACGCGGGTTGGTTATGGCATCGCCGACTAGCCCACGTCAACATGAGAACTTTGCAAAGTCTTCACAAGGTTGGCCACATCCTTGGACTAAAATAAAATGTTACCTTTGCCAAAGATCGTGTTTGCAGGGCTTGTGTTGAAGGAAAAAATGCATGACTCTCCCCATCGACGGAAGACCATTATTTCATCAACGAGGATTTGGGAGCTCCTTCATGTGGATCTCTTTGGTCCTCCATCTCATGCAAGCCTCGGTAGGAAGAAATATTGCCTTGTAATTGTTGATGATTATTCAAGATATACTTGGGTCTATTTCTTCAAGCTGATGAGTGAGACACAACAAACGGTCATTGATTTCGCCAACGAGGTTCAACGTCAACACAATCTCCCAATTTTGGCAATTAGAAGCGATAATGGATCCGAGTTCAAGAACTACACCTTAAATGAATTTCTAAGTGAAGAGGGGATAAGACATCAATATTCTGATGCGTACACCCCTCAACAAAATGGTGTTGCCGAGAGGAAGAACCGGACCTTAATGGATATGGAAAGATCTATTCTAGCTGAATTCAAGTCTCTGTATAACTTCTGGGTTGAAGCAATCTCTACCTCTTGCCACTCATCCAACCGGCTATATCTCCGTAAAATCTTGGACAAGACTCCGTATGAAATACTTACCGGTAACAAGCCAAACATCTCTTCCTTCCGGGTATTTGGTTGTAAGTGTTTCTTTCTCATCAAAGTAGTTCGTTTATCTAATTTTGAGTCTAATGCTTTAGAAGGCATTTTTGTTGGTTATGGTGCTGAATCCCACACTTATAGAGTCTACAATAAGCTCTCCAGAACTATTGTAGAATCTTGTAGTGTGGTGTTCGAGGAAAATAATGGGACCCGTGTGGGGCAAGTTGATGTTTGTGATGCTTATGTTGAAATACCCCAGGATTCCATACGAAGAATGGGCGTGGGATTTTTTCTGCCCCATTGAGGAACCCCTTGTGGCAGATCGGGAAAAACAATGCTCTACTCAAGTAGATGTAGCACCCCGATAAAACCACTACCAGAAAATCGCTTGGTGTTTTTGTTTTGTGCATCATCATGACCGCATGCTCATGTCATCATGCCACATTGCATTTGAGCATCGTCATGTCATCATGCATGGTTTGTCTAAAACTATTTTCGAAAAGCCTAGTTTTGTTTTCTAAATACCCCTATCTTAATTACAAATCAAAACCCCGATTTTTATCGGACCTTTTATTTGTCTAAAAACTATTTACAAAAATCTATTTAAAAATAAAATAAAAGTTTATATTATTTTTGGTAGGCGGCCAGCCAGGCCCAAAAACCTAGCCGGCCACCTCCAACTAAACCTAATCCACAAACCCTAGCCTAAAACCACCACACCCAGCCTTCGGCCGCCGCCACCCACCTACCCTACGCGACACGCACACAGCGACACCTACATGCCCCTGGCCGCCAACACGCTCTCGTACTGACCGATGCCCCTGCTCGCGGTCCCACCTACCCCCACATCGAACCACCCCGCGTCGCATGTTCTCCACCAACCCCGCATCGCTCTCCCGCACTCGCACGGTCGCACCGTGTCCACCACCCACGTCCATGCTTCCTCTCTCCTCACCTAGCCCCACCCTGACCGACACGGGCGCAGCCCCACCTACCCACATCATCTCCTCCTTACCCTTCTTTTCCCGAGCCCCAAATCGCCTAGAACCCCACCAGGGGCCTCCCTTCCTGGCTCCTTCGCGTCCCCCCGCAGAGGCGCCGCCGGACGGGGTTCTCCCTGCGAACCCGCGCCCCAGCGCTGCTGGACCAGACTCGGCTGCCGCCGCCTCCTACAGGACATGTGAGCTCCGTCGTGGCCTCCGCTTCGGCCACCTCGGTACCGTGTCCTCGATCCTCTGCACGGCCCTGACGACTGCCGTGCGCCGCCATGGTCACGACCCATGCAGCGCCCTGTCCCCTCCACCTCCGGCAGCCACGACCCGAGCTCGCCACCACCTCGTTCCATCGCTGCCCTGCTTCCTCACCGTCCTAGTGCCTCCTTCCATCCGTGGCTGCCTAACAGCTCCAAGTTCGGCGCCTCCCCTGCTTCCACCCCGCGAGGCCACCGTCGTCACCCTCATCTTGCCCTACTGCCGCTTAGTGCCCTCGCTGCCAGGTCCCGAGCGGCCGCTGCTCCGTCTGCCTGGTCCTTCCTCGACCTCGGCCTTCCTCCGCTCCAAGCCCGGCAGCACCCGCCCCTTCTGGCCATGGACACCATTTGTACACGCCTCTGCAGCACATCTCTGCTTCCCATGCGCGTCAAGACCCCTGACTACCGATGCTACCCGATGTCTTAGGCCTTCTGTTAAACATCAAGTGCTCCGTCTGGGACTACTTGGTGATGTTGTGGAATGGTGCCACTCTGATGGACCACTACGAGAATGTGCCCATGACAAGATCATCGTCGGTCTTGTCGTATCGCCAAGATATCCCCATGGACAAACCAACCCGACATCGACAAATGCTGCCCAAGTTCGTCCCCGGAGAATAAGAGGGTGCCCTAAGGTTTTTAACACCGAGCCGGCATGATCTTCTACACGGATTTGATGACCCGAAGGTAATCACAAGGAACCCGGAGGCGATGACACCGGATCGACAAGGTCATCTAAACGGAACGCCAAGACCCTATCCCGAGGATCCAAAGGCCCCGACCCTCGGAACCCCAAGATCTTCAACCCCTAATGTTATCCCCTTTCCGAGACCCCTATTTTTATAATATGATATTATCATTTGTTGCATATAAATTAATTAATGCTTGCATACATATTGTGGTTATTTGGGGGTATTTGGATGATTCACCTCATAATTAAATATGGAGCACATATGCGGGATATTCTTGTATTATACCACCTCCATTTAAATTTGTGTAGCGAACCTATGCCATGTGTTACCTTGTTAAGTCAACATTTAAATTGTGGGGTACCTAAACAACATGAACCTATTGATTAATTGTCGGGACTCCGGTTCCGCTTAATATTGCCTAGACGCATCGCATCTTTGCCATGTCATACATGCATCATGCCCGATCTTCTATCGTAGTATTAAATAGTGCATCCGATGTTTCTTCTAGTGCTTTGCTTCTTCGCGGATTAGACCGTTGAGTTGATGCAAGTATCGACAAGTCCTTCGGATAATGAATCTTTGTCTATGTTTCCCAGGCGAGCATTCTCCCCCTTTCTACCTATTTTGCATTTATAGTCTTTATTTCCTCCTATTGATCTATTTATATCCGTGTCGTGATGCTTTAGTGTTCCATACCAAATATATTCCGTGCAGCCTTTATATTGCCTTGGACACCTCCTATTACATGTTGTTTGGTTGATAGATGGTCTTGTGAGTCATAGTCGCTTACTCAGGTGCGATCCCGTGTCGTGAAGTACCACACAATTGTTGGAATGTTGTCATATGCTTTACGGTGGAGATGATCATGACTTTAAATACAACTATTAAATTGCTGGGATAACTAATGAAAGAGGCACCGGTGGGCAATATATGCTATTTGGTTTTTCATGTCCACTTGTGTCCCGTAGGACCCCGAGTACTTGATACATGTTCCTTGACTATCGCACTATCCGCATGTGGGACCATGAATCCCCTTAGCCTGAGCTTGAGTCATTTATTATTTCTTGGGGCCACAGACTAGTTTGGGGCTTTATTACTATCCTATACTTATGCCATGCTTTACTGCTTTATTTACGATTGTGCGTGGAGCACCTGTACTATTTTGGAACGTGGAATGTTTTCGCGGTATCGACAAGCCCAGTCACACTTTTAGGTTCCTAGTCGTTTACAGCCATTGACACAAACCTTGGGTCCGTCTCGGAGCCGACCAACTTCGTTGCGGGTAGCTTAATGGGGTGGCCCCTTGAAATATTTTATGAATCCTATGATTGCTTTGTCGTGAAAGCCTCGTTGGGTTTTGATTTGGTTTTTCCGAGGTTGATCGTGTGTCTGTTGCTATTTGTGCACCCCTGCAGGGTAAATCTTTCTGAAAGTCGTGTCCATGGTCATGGACGACTTGGAGCACAGTATCTCGATCATAGACAAGCATAACTAAAGTAGTACTATAAATTTGACTTAATATGTGACTAGTAATCAGCTTCACTACAATGGAATGGATAATAAAAGTGCCAACAACTGGTGGAACTGGGGTGTATCGTGTCATGTTATACCTGCCTAGTAAGTATCGCAACTCCAATGGAATGATATAAAAGTGCCAACAACTGCTAGGTTTGGGATGTCACATGCTAATTGTATCTGACTAGTAAGTACTACAACTACAACTGAATGGTTAACTAAAACTGACCACTATTTATTCTATCAAGATAACTCATGCTATTTATATCTGACTAGTAAGTGCTTCAACTATAATGGAATGAATAAAACTGCCAACTGTGTGAGTTCCTCGGTTTGATTTCCTCGTTTGGTCTCGAGGGGGAATACCAGGATGGGTATGATGGGTGTTAGTATAAGGTTGGTTCCGAATAGGTCTTTCTTATCTCTCTCTAATAGCCGACAGTTAATCGAGTCTCTATAGGTTGCTAGTGCACGCTGCGCTGCCACTTCAGTCCACCATACCTATGTAGGCGAGAGCCACCGAATTCTAGCCTCGTCGTGTATTGGCCTCAGTACTGACGCTCCTCTTATTCCTTTGCCCTTTGTCGGCACCCCTTTTGTTTTAGCAGGTTTGAGATCAATGTCGTTAGCAGGGTTACCCTTCCGGCTTGGCCTGGGCAGGGTTATGGACACCATTGGTTCTTCTTCAGGGCTCTTAGCCCCATTTGCATCTTGTCCGTACTCGGACATTGTATCGTTTTCAAGGTGATTTGGATCTTTGTATTGTATATCGTATTCTTGACTCATAGAGTCGTGTTGTATATATATGTTCTGTGGGTTCCATCGTGGACTATTGTGTAATGGTATTACTTCATTTTCCACCCGCACGAAAGTGCCTGGTGGGCGTCCTTAAATCGTTTCTATGCGGGTTTGGCGGGAAGCGCTGAAACTTGCATAGGGCCGATTCAAGGGTGTTACAGTAGAGCCCTCATCAACACAAGCTCAACATGCTCCAACCACTGGAGAAACTTCCACATCAACTCCACAAAATGCTGAAGATCAAAATGCTCCTGAATGCTCTAGGCCGGATTATCTGGTCGACACCGGATTATCTGGCCAACGCTCCACTTCTTGCAAAAATGATCAACATATCGAAGAATCTGCTGCAAGTCCCAGGCCGGATTTTCTGTCTGGCCCCGGATTATCCAGCCACTCTCCAGTTCGAGCAAGATCTAGTCAAGTTTGGGAAGATGCTTCAGGTTCTCCCAGACCGGATTATCCGGCCCTGAAAGGCCTAAAGACCAACAGCCTCCTGTTACGGCTGTTGATCAACATCAAGTGCATGATTCACCATCTCCTATTCCTGTTAATCAAGCTGAAGATCAAGGCCAAGCCAATGATTCAAACGAAGTCTCTCATGATGAAGTTATTCCTACAAGAGACAACAAGCTAATTGAACTTCGTCGCAAGGCTCGTGCAGATAGGAATCTTGAATTGAGGGGTCACACTCTTGACAAAGTTGTAGGTGATCTCCGAAGAAGGGTGTCCACAAGAAGGGAACTTGCAAGCTTTGGTGAGCACCAAGCTCACATATCCATGGTGGAACCCAAGAAAGTGTTTGAAGATCTTGAAGATCCGGATTGGGTTGTTGCTATGCATGAAGAGTTCAATAACTTTGAATGCAACAAGGTTTGGAAATTAGTAGAGAAGCCCAAGGATTGCCGCAATGTTATCGACACAAAGTGGATCTTTAAAAATAAGCAAGATGAAAATGGCATTGTTGTAAGGAACAAGGCAATACTCGTGTCTCAAGGCTATTCTCAAGTTGAGGGCATCGACTTCGGCAAGACTTATGCTCCAATGGATCGTCTTGAGTCCATCTGTATCCTTCTTGCTTATGCTGCTCATAATAATTTTAAATTACAGCAAATGGATCTTAAGAGTGCTTTTCTTAATGGTCCTCTACATGAGTTGGTTTACGTTAAGCAACCCCTAGGATTTGAGGATCCTAACTTTCCGAACCATGTCTACAAACTCGATAAGGCACTCTATGGCCTTAAAGAAGCCCCACATGCGTGGTATGAGCACCTTAAAGAGCTTTTGTTAGACCGTTGCTTCGAAGTTGGGAAAATCGATCCCACTCTTTTTACTAAGAAGGTTAAGGGGGATCTCTTCGTATGCCAACTATATGTAGATGACATTATCTTTGGTTCTACTAATAAAGCTTTTAATGATGAATTTTCAAAGCTTATGACTGACAGGCTTGAGATGTCTACAATGGGAGAGTTATAGTTCTTTCTTGGATTTGAGATCAAACAACTTAGAGAAGGAACCTTCATCAATCAAGCAAAATACATCCAAGACATGCTCAAGAGAATCAAGATGACGGATCTTAATGGCGTCACCACTCCGATGCAAACAAAATGTCACCTTGACCTTAATCCCCATGGTAAAGATGTGGACCAAAAGGTATACCGGTCCATGATCGGCTCTCTTCTTTACCTGTGTGCATCTAGACCCGATATTGTGTTGAGTGTAGGGGTGTGTGCAAGGTATCAAGCAACTCCTAAAGAAAGCCACTTAGTGGCGGTCAAGAGGATCTTCCGATATTTGGTTCCTTCCCCTAATTTTGGTATATGCTATCCCAAGGGCTCCAGTTTCTCTCTATGTGGTTATACTAATTCAGATTGGGCTGGTGATAAGGATGATCGGAAATCAACTTCTGGAGCTTGTCAATCCTTGGGAAGGTCTCTAGTATGTTGCTCTTCTAAAAAACAGAATTGTATATCTCTCTCCACCGCCGAAGCTGATTATGTGGCTACTGCTAGTGCATGTACTCAATTATTATGGATGAGGCAAACTTTAAAGGAATATAGTGTTAATTGTGACAAAGTGCCTCTTTTATGCGATAATGAAAGTGCAATCAAAATTGCGTACAATCTGGTACAACACACAAGGACGAAGCATATTGAGATTCAGAATCATTTTATTCGGGATCATGTAGCTCGAGGCGATATTGATCTATCTTTTGTGAGCATGAAGAACCAACTTGCTGATATTTTCATGAAGCCGCTTGATGAAGCAAGGTTTTGTTACTTGAGGAATGAGCTAAATATCGTTGATTCAAGGAGCTTGTCTTGATTACTCATGCACTCACTCTTACATCTTAGTCTTATTTGGCCTAGGTGTGGGCATGGATATAGGGGAGTGTGGTCCCAATTGATTGGGCTCACCCTCCTCCCATAATGCTGAAAGCAAGTCAAATCATTTCTCTTAATATCATTTTGTGATATGTGAGCTTATTGACGAGTATTGGTTATGAACCCAAGATATATCTTCGCGGT
The DNA here is from genome assembly GCA_910589775.1 of Avena eriantha. Lineage (NCBI taxonomy): Eukaryota > Viridiplantae > Streptophyta > Magnoliopsida > Poales > Poaceae > Avena > Avena eriantha. The sequence continues at coordinate 240,840,051 of OU342740.1, forward strand.
GTCATACCATGCACTCCTACAAGGTGGCCTCGGCCACCGCCCTCTTCCATGAGAAGAGTTGGATTTATGTGGATCTTTTTGGTTGTTTTTGCACATCTCATGTTCTTATGGGAATCACACTCAATTTTTTCCTTTAGTTGATTTGATTCTTGCAATTTTGAGTGTGTAGTACCATCTAAGTTTGGCTCTCTTAATCCTAGGCCTTTCCCTACCCCTAAGCCATATCTTCTTGCACACAAGTCCTTTGTTCACCTTGTGGGGGTGTTCTTTGGGGACGCGCGGGCCTGAATCTGTGTGTAACAGAATTTCAGATTTTAGGCCGGATAATCTAGCCCAAGTGTAGGCCGGATAATTCGGCCCCGACGACTGTAGTCTTTAAGGTATGGGGTCGGGGGGAAGGGCTCATAACGAGTAGCACTTCTCCCCCGACCCTATCCCTCTCCCCAGCCACCCCCTACAGTCCCCCACCCTCCCTGGAGCCTCTCCGGGCCTCCCCAGATCTTGAGGATGACACCGAGGAGCTTGAGGATGAGGACGAAGATGGGGACGAGCACGACGATGATGACTACGAGTGATCCCTTGGGGCGCTAGCATTGCTCTTCTTCCTTTTTGACGTTTCGATGCCAAAGGGGGAGAAGTAGTTCTATTAGATCTTCGTGGATTTGCATGGGTCGGGCACAATCATTTGCACTTTGGCTTTTCGGTCTTTCTCTCGCTTGTGCCAATTTAGCGTTGAACTTTTATTTGTGCTTTGCGTTGTATGAGACTATGTTTGTGTGGCTCTAGATTTATCTTGTGGATTATCCTTATAGATTCATCTATCATATTGGCTATATTGGAAATCTATATCGAGGGAGGCGCTCATTGTGGCTACCATTGGATATTCTTATAATATTTTGAGGACGCACATATCTCTCCTCCGGTGGTATGAATTTTTCGCGTATGTTTCAATGAAATAGACTTGTACCTTCTTGTGTGTATTTGTAATAAAATGCAAATTTTAGTATGCACACATTTAGGGGGAGTCCTTTTCATTCATTAAATATTGTTGTCTTGAGAACTATCTTGCAAATCCTAGTATTGTCATCTAACACCAAAAAGGGGGAGATTGAAAGAACATTTCATGGTTCCCTGTGTTTTGCGTGTTAGATAACAATACCGTGGAGTCTTCTCATGTGTATGCAGGGAAAAGTTATTATGTTTGGGGGCCGGATTATCTACCCCCCTCAAGGGCCGGATAATCCGGCCTGACTCACTTGGCAAAGGCAAGCAGGGCGCGACGCACTGTCTAGGGGCGGACTTTCCCCCGGAAAATCCAAAAAGGGGCGGATTTTCTTCCCCTGACCGGATAATCCGTCCTTCACCTTGGGCCAGATAATCCGGCCCCCAGGAGACGATCAAGGGCTGGCATGGCGCGACGCTCTGACTGGGGGAGGATTTTCTCCCGGAAAATACGAAGTGGGGTGGACTTTCTTCCCCTGACCGGATAATCCGGCCCCCAGAAGACAAGCAATGGCTGGATCGACGTGTCGCTCTGACTGGGGGCAGATTATTCCCCAGATTGTCCGAGGCTGGGCGGAGTTTTTCCTCGGGCCGGATAATCCGGCCCTCACTTGGGCCGGATAATCTGGCGCCCAATGGCTCCAATGGCTCTATTGGGACAGGGGGTATAAAAGCCCCTTCATCCCCTTCGGTCAGAATTCTTGGTTCATTCGAAAAAGATCAGATCCTTTGCAAAAGCTCTCTCTCTAGATCTCCCACTTCAACCACCCGAAGGCCTCGATCTTTGGGGTAATTGAAGGAGGAGAAATCATACATCATCATCACGAATCAAGCGCATCAACTCCTCTCCATTCATTTGGAGAAATCCCAGATCTAGTATTCTCGTTAATATCTAGATCTTGTGTTTTGTTATTGACAACTATTGTTCTTGTGGCAGCTTGTTGTCATTATGGGAGCCTCCTATTTGGTTGTGGAGTTGTGCCCCGCTAGTTGTGTAAACACGCCGGTTCCTTCCTTGAAGGGTTCCTATAGTGGAAAGGTGGATCAGGCCTTTGGTGGCAGGATCCATCGGAGAACAGGGTGAGGCCTATTGTGGCGTGGTGGTCTTAGTACCGCCCAACCCTCCAACGCATATGTACTTTCCTTAACAAGGAAGGAACTGTGATAAAACAAATCATGTGTCTCCACGTGCTCCTCTACGGTTTACTCGTTCCTCTATCTCACTCGCCCTTACTCGCTAGTATGTAGGTTTGCATATAGGGAAATTCTCCATAGTAGTATATCTAGAGAATTAACCTTTCGTGTCAAGCCTAAAATTGAAAAAGCATTAAAATTTGAAGTAGCACCTATTCACCCCCCCCCCCTCTAGGTGCCCATACGATCCATTTTAGAGTGCGTGAAAGAATGGCATCGATGGGTGCTTTAATATCCGTGCCCGGGCTGGCTCCACGGAAACGGTCGATATGAGCGTTGTCCTAGGGCATGGCTCTATGATGCTTTCAGAATCATTATAGCGCAGCCTCAACACCCACACAGGAAACTAATCGGGATGATTTCATCTCCCTAGAGGATGTCTAACCCTCATGCAGGTTACCAAACATGCTCTAGAATAATCGGCTAGTAAGCCTGATCATGGCTTGATTTAATACGGTCTAACTTTGATGATGATTAATAATCCTCCGAGTAGAACTTTCTGAGTGTTCTCACCATTTTTCTTGGTTAGCTACAAGCCCAAAACAAGTGCTAACACATGCCCCCATATTTTCTGGTAGAGTTTGCATGCCAGAAAATAACTTGCTCTGCTTTTAGTCTAAAGACGATGTCAACACTCCATCGAACACTGGCTGTCTTTGTGTGATAACTCTATATTGGTCATATGTGCTAAGGACGATAAATATATATCGACCATTTTATGTCTAGGTTTTTTGCCACTTGGGTATAACTTCTGCAAATGTTTGCCTTCGGGAACAACCACTTTCATCTTGACGATTGATGTACATAGTCTTCATCCAAGTGCTCAAGAAGAATATTACCAACTGTTTGGCAATAAAGATCACTACATATTAAATAGTATCTGAAGAGCACCCAAACTGTCATGTTCACCGTTTAGTTTAGATTTTCATGTAATAAACAATGGGATTCCTCTGTTCTTCATTTTAACCTACACTAGATCTTTCATTAGTGACCGAAGTAGTAGTCTCTAATTTGGTCTTACCTATGTTGGCGAAACAAAGCATCGGCTCTTGTAGAATATAAAATATATCATGAATAACATGGTAGTCAAATGTTTATTTAGCCAACTCATTTGCTCTTCAATTTTCATGTCTATATATATGAGCAATGATAAGTCAATCCAAGATGAAATTCACATCTAGGCATGTATCAAGATAAATAAAAAGTGATTCATCTAAACTTTGGTAACCATGGACATTGTTGTAGTACTCACAACGAATCACTAGAAGCCTCAATATGTGTAGCACCTATAGAAATAAAAAGTTCTATCACGAATAACAAAGCTTCACATTTGGCTATATGGTTTGTGAAAGATATTCTAAGGGGCATGAGACTTCATAAAATAGTACCATAAGGACATAAATAAACAATACCAGAGCATTGGATATTGCTTTTAAAAATAAACAGTCAAAATATAATCTCCATGGTACTAGAGAGACAAGACTAATAACAATATTATGCTCATCATCTATGCCCAATAATGAAATTAAAGATAATTTGGCCTTTCATAGATTTCAAAGATTTATAATCCAAAATATCAACACATAAGCATAAGCACAATTGCTAATGAATGCATACCTTGTCTCGATCTCAAGTAACACTAAGGACGATGTTAGAACACCACATCGGCTATGATTGGATAATTATCCTAGGGCGATAAAATAAACACTGGTCGTATATTCTTGCCCCAATGGACATGCATAATCCATCCACCAAAGTATATATATAGCCGAAACAAAACAATAAATATGATTATGAACTCCCAATATTTCAGCATCTTGGATTAGAAACAACTAATCATATGAATAATAATTTGGTAATACCCTTTCATGATGTAAATAATTATGATGCATCCATGGATCAAAATAAGCCCATGGTGGGTAACAAACCATACCTTGGGATGAATTTCATGGCATAGACATTAATGGTGAAGTAGAATAATATGGATGATGTGCTGGCCGAGGTTTTTGATAATGATACCTAATTCATTGGCCTGATCGTTTGTTGGATTTATCATTTTTGTTCTCCACTCTTGCTGCCCTTCTTATGACAGGATCTCACACATATTCCTTGTCTTGAGGGTTTCTTTTGGGAATCCACGCCATGTTTATTTTCTTCAGCTCCTCGGCCGTAAGCCGATATAGCTTCCTCTCTTTCCAATTTGATAAGTCGAGTGAGCATCTCGGCCGTGGTTTTGTTTTACACACTAGCATGACTTTATTAATCTTGGGAACTTTAAACTTGGCTTGTTTTGACTCGATAATTGGGACTTTGAAATTTACTCGCTTCACTTCCTTGCCCTTAGTAGCCAATGTTAAGTTAGCTGGCTTTTATTTATTCGGAGTCGAGTCTGAAACGGCACACGTGTCCATCCTTTTTTGATTTGGTATACTTGCTTGACCACTTCTTTCTTTACCCATGAACTCCGGACTGATTCTTTTTGATTGAAATGGTATTTGACATGTGATTGTTAATCAAATGTTGGTATTCTTGGAGCTACATAGTTTGGGTGAGATGATCTAGAATTAGATCGATAACATGGTCATGAATCATACCTTTCTCATGGTGGATATGAATAAAAATCAGCGTAGGGAGGTATCCATGACGTTGGTATTGGTGGCCCAATAGGAGGATATGAATTTTTTGCATTTAATTTCTCCTTTCGCCAATCCCTGTCTTTATAATTTTTACGCGGGGGTGATCTTGATGCTTTTGCACTACTTGGCTGATAAGAAATTTTTGCTTCACTCTCCTTTTCTATATTTTCCTAGAAGTTTGTGCACGTGACATTTGGTTTCTTACCCTTGTGCTTATTGTAGCCTTTGTCTTTTTGAGTTTTGCACACATCGATCTTCGATTTTTCTTGTTGACCCCAGTGCTTGATGTCTTCATTGTAGCTTAAATGGAATGTCCGCCTTCAAGAATATCTCCAACATGCTCTTGAATAATTTCTTTACTTGTAGGCTTGATCCCATCATCCTTGGTGTGTATCTGCTTATCATTATATGAATCGGCTGTAGGTAGCTGATGCAATGTCGTTTGGCCAAAAAGACCAATCGAAATAGATTGGTAATCAATTTATGTTTCAGCAAATTTCAATCGTCCCTTATTAACATCTGATTGTACTATTTGATGAAATATGTTGCAAATCTCTATCATATGCTTGAACGAATCATGCAACTTGCAATACATTCGTTCTTGTAATGATGGTTTAGCATTGTGATCAAGAATTCTAACATAATCAACATATCAAAGATATGATCACACATACTCAAACTGAAGGTACAACCTTTATCGCCTAGCCGATCTTGTGCAAATGGTTTTGCAATTGAACAACCGAATGGCTCAGATTTTATATCATCCAATTCGGTCATGCATTGTTTTCTGCACTCCTCTTCTGATGTCTTGGAATACACATTTATACCAGCATCGGCTTTCTCAAGAGATAATAACCTTGGCTTTAGGTTTCTGAAACCAAAAAAGTTCACATATGTCTCACTTGAGACCAAATATTATCCAAGTATGAAATAAATAAAGCTACCCATGTAGATATAAAACACAAATAAAATGATGGGAAAACTTTGCTTGTAATAATTTGTTACTATCAGTTTCCCTAATTGGAACAATGTGTTGAACGATACGTTCTGTAACAATTATATTTCTAGCAACTAAATTACCTCTCTCGATTGGTCTTTCATAGCTTATGAGAATTTTCTAACAGATGTATCAATATAAAGTTTTGACCAAATCAGAATATAAGTAAATTATTTGCTAGATGTACCTCTTTGAAGGCCTTAGAATAGCATGATGGTTGCATGACCTCGACAATATCTTGTTTGGCCTCTAGATAATTTTCGAACGCCATGTATTATTCTTTTTCTGGATTGTGTGCCTCTTCACATTGATGTTCTTTGTCAACCGAACATTATTCAAATATATTTTCTTGTTCTTGATGATCATTAATTTCTTTGGCACGGAACTCGTAGGGCAGCACGTAAGCTCCCTTATATCCAGAAAAATCAAGCACGACTATTTTGCTAAGCTTGCCATGCTCTTGCTTAACGAAGCTTGATTTCTTATTTGATAGATTCAACACATGTATTTTCTGATTTGGCTTTTTCAATAACCGAATTAACCATACTAGACAAATCATTGATGTTTTCTTCATGAATTTCACTAGAAAGCAAAGCTTGTTCTTTTTGTCTTAGCGTAGCAGAGGTTTCAACTTGATTGTTGTGTGGAGGAAGGGATTTGACATACTGGAGATCCTTTACGATCTTTACAAGAAACTCCTGCATATCTTCTTCCTCACGCTCTTTCTAGAGCACCTCGATTTCTTCTCTTTGCTTCTTCCTGAGTACTTCATAAGCTTGGCGATGTTTCTCGGGTAATTCCTCAAATGTCGGTGTAGAGAAGTCATCGATGTTACTCCCTGCTAGCTTTGGCTTGTCTTTGTTTGTACGGAGCATGATTTTTTCCTTAACCTCGGCCCAACTTGGATAGGATTCCCCCCCCCCCCCCCCGTACTTTCAATTTATTTTGGCCATGGGTTAGCAAAATTCTGCAATTGCGCAAGGGGTAAACCATATGCGTCAACTCTACATGAATGCACCTGAGCTTTTGTTGAACTCTCACTTATTCGGCTATAACCATTGTCAAGGTGTGTAGCTGAATCATAAATATCTCCAGTTGCATATGGTGCTAGAAAGTCAGTAACATAAGGAGTAGCATATGATGGCTGAGAATAATTTGCCAAATGGCTAGTAGTAGTTTGACCAATTCCTCTGTCCATTGGCATGTGCGAAGGTGAATCACATACTGCAAGTTATTTGCCGATGAATAAAAAGATAAAACACCCTCGTGCATGGTATTGAAATTTCAAACATTGGACGTCTCATATTGATTGACCAAATTCATTATGTTGTTCATCGACATATAGATTTCTAGGATTGCCGATGCATGATAATTTGAGTTTACATATTGCAAGTTGCTAAAACTAGATGAATCATGTAGATAATTTTGCATCGGCTCTTGCACATAGTTAGGAACTAGGGCTAGCCGATACACTATACATATCAAAAGATCTAGCAACATGGACATTAGAGTTAATTGCATCTATATAACTGGATTGTGTATTCATGCAGCCTCTTGATGGCGCTCTCTTCGTAGCAAGAATGGGCTGGAGACCGTTTGAAGCTTCGTCCCCAGCGGAGTCGCCAAAAAGTGTGTTCTCAAACAAACACGTCACTGTGTACCCTCGGCGCCGAGTACGATGCATGGCAGCACCTGCTGAGGGAGGCTCACCAGAAGCGCGGTACGCAAGACAGTTTGGTGGGAACTTTTGAAAACCCGAAACCCCGCTTGCTCGGGAGGGACCCCGTCAGGGCGGCACGGCGGCTATGGGCTGCCCTAGGTCGGCCTGACCACCCCTAGAGTCTCATGGATTCGCAGCCCTCCGGTACGAAGAACTGCGGAAGAAAAAGAAGCAAGATACAAAGGGAGAGGGATAAAAGTAGATGAACACGAAAAAGTATTAGATGTGTTTGTTTGATTGATGTTGTTTCAATCAGCCTGCACCCCTCGTCTATCTATCTATATCTATCTATCTATCAATCTATCTATCTATAATATTTCTTGTGGTAGGTTCGTCCACTTCAGAATTTTCGTTCCAATTTTTTGGTTGATGTTTTTACCCCTATGAGTCTGGACAAACTACAGGGAGTGCCACCACTTATGTAAAAATTGCCATCCACCCGTTGGCTCTTTGTTACTCCATCGCTCAGCTACCCGACCGCACCCACCCACGACCAGCCCCTGTCCACACCACCTCCTTCGGATCCACATCATCACTAGCGCGGTGCTCGCGGCCAGGAGCCGCCCCTAACAGCAGGACGCCGAGAACGCGTTCTCTCCCCCGACGCCGAGCAGAGACACCGCAGAGGGAGGGTGGCGATTTTGAATCGGAGAGCACATACGAGCTCGTCCTATGGCCAATGAGCAAGGACATGCTCAAGCCTGATCCATAACTGAAGGGGCTCGTGCTTGAAATCCAATAGAAGGAATGGGAAGGGCGGCGAATTTGGGCTTCCAATTTCCAATTTCCCTTGATTTGGTGCAGAAATGAGGTATATACAGTTTTAGTCCCACAACTTGCACCGTCAGAGCAGTTTAGTCCCACAACTTGCAAAGCGTACAAACTAGTTCCACAATTTGTAACCCGGGCCTAAACTAGTCCGATTTCATCGAATTTGACCAAATTGACTGAGTTTGACTAAGTTTCGATCACGTCTACGTTGTCTAGACGTGTAATTTTGCGTTTTAGTACATATATAAGAGTAAGAGCATTGTTTTTGTCCGTAAAAGAGTAAGGCAGTCACGCACATCCGTGATGGTGTATGCATGCATATTGCAACCGGTTAATAGTTGTAAACAATTTCTCTTTCAAACAAAAGAAATAAGCTGGTGTGTCATGCCTCGTCACTAGGGATACAAAAGCGGCACCCAATTTGCCCAGCTTCTTAGCTAAAATTCTTTAGCCTAGTTGTAGTTTTTTATGAAATTAGTCTAGTTTGAAATAATTTCCTATGTTTGCGGGCCTGGTATTGGCTACTCGACGACGATGCGGGATCAATCTATCAACTCCTCGAAATAGGCTTTCTCCTCGCTATATTAATATAGCAATCATCCGACAACAAGTTTGCTGGGGCCACAGCACACTTAAGCCCAAAAGAAGAAAACAGAAACAAATGTCGATAATGGCAAATCGACGAAAGCGAGGATGACTCGCAGCTGCTATGCCCTCCGGAGCATTCCTACCATGAACCTAGCACTTCAAAACGCCATATATCAAGCAACACCTTCAAGAAGGACTACGACAACGACACCGCTACTGCCCGGACTAGTCCCAGGGTTCCCCCGATACGCGGAGGGGTGTAGGGAAGGAGTACTCTCGACGCCTTTCAGGAAGGGATAGTGGCACCTGCAAGCGTCACTGCGTCGGTGTTGGGCCAGGCGACATGGATTTCTCCCGACCCCCAAAAAACACAACCCTCGACACTCCAAAGCGCTCCACCGAGCTTGCCGCCCGCTAGCACACGCCCCCACGGTCTTGAGATCACTCTCCTCATCTCAACATGAGAAGGGCGGAAGAATAACAGTCACGCGGGAGGGACCGACCTCCACCACCGACGGCGGCAGCCGACTGGATGTAGTAGCAGGGGCAAACATACCTAAGACGATCTGCAAAATCTCGTCACACTACCCACGATCTGCTCAAATATTGAAGTCGGGACCATGGCAGCACGAGCGGTACGTCGTGTAAAATACATCAGAGTAGTTTATTCTACAGATTGACAACTTAACAAAGGCCCGTCCGTCCAAGTGAGGAGAGCGACACATGCACCACTGATGTTCGATCTTCTTGACCTATACTCCCCTCACCTCACCACTGCGCTCTGCCTTCAGCATCCACCTCCTTTGACACCATACAGCCAGGGTTGCCGCTCAATGCGAGTATTCTTCCTCTGTCGCCGAGGGCACGGAGATGTCAAGTACCTCGCCAAGGAGACAGAGATGTGCCTCGACTGCGAGCTCCCTCCCGTTCAGCCAATAGTAGCGAGGAGAGCGGCTTTATAGTAGTGACGCCTGACATCGTCGACACGTATGCGTACGAATATGTCTACATACGGTAAGGTGTAAGAACAATTCCTATCAGGCTGTACGGGCTCTGCTCGGGCTATACCAGGGCTCTACTTAGGGCAAACATTTTCTAGATCAACAATCCTATCCTTGTTTGCTCAGGCTATACCAGGGATGCCTTTGAAGCAATCTGAGCCGTTCTTATGTTTTCAGTTAAAAAAAGTTTAGAAAAAATTGGGTTTATTGAAGCAGAAGACTTGTTAAGTAAATACTCTAATATGCCGATATACTAATAAGTATTTAACAATATATGTTAATTTGTAAACGAAGGTGGCCGCACTCGACTAGCTAGCTCCGCATTTTCTACGTGATGTGCTCGTGTTGCTGCAATTTTTTTTAAAGACCAAAGATTGGTTATTAACTGCACGCATCTCATTATACCAAAGAACGATACCTTACTGTTTGTGGATCAAAATACAAAAGTGCACGTAACAGAAAATGCAGACGTGCATGTAACTCGGTCAAATGCGGTCAAATTGATCAAATTCGGTGAAATTGGACTGATTTAATCCTGAATTGTAAGTTGTGGGACTAGTTTTGCACACTTTGCAAGTTGTGGGACTGAACCGACTAAAACTTATTAGTACTCTACAGAAATCAGCATCGAATTTGAGATTTTTGGAAGGCCCAGAGTCTGGGGAGAAAGATTTGGAGAAGAGGACATTGTTGTATGGGAGATACATGGAATCTGAAATAAATGTGCATCCAGCGTCGGAGATTGGAAAGGGACTGTCAAATCCTTGCCCGATCTGCGCAAACTTCGTGGAGCCACGGCCACCTGGGAGGGGAAGGGCGGACGAGGCAGGGGCGGTGGAGGGTGTAGCTGCCTCGATGTCCTGGGGCAAAGAGGAGTACACAGTGGTGGGCTATGGACTGTTTTTTTATTTATTAAAGTAGTTGAGAACATGACCTGGGGCTAATACGTACTACCACCAGATATCATCTGTCTCACAATATATTCCACTACTACCACTATTCCGGTTTATTAGGCTAATACGTACTTCAAGTTGACCGTATGTTTGGTCAACAATATATGAATCATATTTCACTGAAATTATACCATTGGAAGTGTATTTTCAATATGAATCTAATGATATAATTTTTAATAAATATAGTTTGTATTTTATTGACCAAATTTGTGGTCAAATTATTTTCGAGAACTACATATTAGCCTAATAAATTGGAATGGAGGTAGTATCATTGATTAAATTTATACCTTGGGTCTCATGCAGCACATCATGACCGACATGAACCAGGTACTCCAGGCCAACATCTAATACTCTAATCACAACATTGGATCGCATGACATGACAGAGGTGTAAGGATATTAGCCTAATAAATTGGCCTAATAAATTTAATCATGTCATTTTCATCATATGTGTTTTTCGCACTCAACGACTGTCGTCTTCATAAAATGTCTTATATTTCTGAACGGAGGGAGTAGGTATGTGTGGTGATAGCTTTGGAATGCAATGAAGGAAAGAAGAGTGGCTGATCACCAAAAGTAGTGTTTGTGTGCATACATGTACTTGCTGATGATAAATTCATGCATGGGAGGTATAATTGGATGTGTAAGTCCGGCATGCATGCACGCGCCGCGCGGCCATCATGTGCAATCAAACGTAGACCATCCGTTCAATCCGATGAATTAAGTAGACTTTAAAACGTCGGACGGAATACTCTAAATCTGCTTTCATCCGTTCCAGCTGGGACCGACCGTCTCCACGCACGGCTGCATGCGCCACGTAGTGATGCCTCCTACCTCTGAGAGCAAGTTTAGGCTGGTCATAGGGGAATAACATAGAGTAACTAGATGACCTGGTACCGTCACTGACGCCGAAAGCGAGACAGTGTTGAAGCCATAATTTTATCCATGTTTTTCATGATTGATATTCATTGTCCATAGAAACGTGACGCATTAACACGTGTACTAAAGACTTGGTGGGCCATCTGTTAAAAACCCTAATTGGTTCTCGTATCTGGAAGCCATTTATAACTACGGATGAAATAATCCGTTTGAAGCTAGTAGATTGATCGTATGCAAAAGAGTTTTTATTTTATTTTGCTGGAAACAAGACTTGCTCTTGCAGTCTTAAAACAGTGATCTAAATGAGACTTATCTGTTGCGACTTTGCCGCAAACGACGCACTCGGGGCATAATTTAGGCCACATGTTTTAGCCACGATGGAAGAACAAACTTGTATGTAAGTAATACAATATTTCATATTAGGCTTTAGACAACAGCAACACACCCCAATTTAATGGTAATAATTCTTCAGGGTATATATTTGGTGGAACATTTTGGTGTTTTTAACCGAAAGAACTTCTGTGGAAGAACAATCTAAACACTGTTGTGTGGCACACACAATTGTTATAGGAAAATAATCGTTTAGAATAATCGGATAAGACAATTCAAGTATCACAAATTCAACGATCATGTCTCCAAGTTGTGTGAGAGAGAAAAGTGGTACTGCACAATCAGTGAAAGTAACATGTCTACCTCTAGTGCTGCAGGGTAAGCTTTGATCAGCCTCTTAGACGCCGTGTAGAAGCTCCGAATCCCAAAATACAATGAAGGTTTCGTTAGATTTCTGCCCAGGCACCCTAGCTAGTAGAACCAGGACTTACAAGAAACACATGCGAATTAAAAACTCAGAGACAGCAGAATCAAATTGCACCATATGAATATCTATAGAACAAAGAGGAATGTAAAAAGAGGAGCGTTTTCTTGAAAGATTATCGGTTGGTCCTCTACGGTGACGTTCACCCCACTAATCTTCCCTGTTGACTGCTCGCCGCCATCGCTTCTCTCTGCCGGTTGGTCCTCCATGCTGCCGTTCACTGCCACCACTCTTCCCTGTTGACTGCTCGCCACCATCGCTTCTCTCTGCCGCCGACCGAGTCGCCTATGCATCCATGGTCAGCCAGGCCATGGTGCCTGAAGAAAGTGTAGATGTATCAAATACTCTATGCAGTTTTTAGCCTAAATAAAGTCTAGAGAAGCAAATAAGTATATTGAGCTCTAAAGAAATAGCACATCAAATAATTTCGTGAGCAGATCACCTCAAGGTTGGTTTCCCAAGTTTGCCGACGACAGGCTGTGCAACATTGGGTCCATGAACACCTTCAAGTTCAACTTCATGTCACCCTTTACTCAAATGTTCCACAAGACGTAAATTCAAAAGATGAAGGCACATGTTCTACTCCAAGACAGGACATGACGCACAGAAAAAGCGGAGCAGAGTAACAGATTCAAACTGCAAGGCAATACCAGCGGCAAACTTTGATTGATTTGTCCTTCTGTTTCTCTGCTGCTAGCTGCAACGTGCACTATAACCTTCGTCTCTTTTATTCCTTCATCCATAGACAAACAAAATTAATCTCTCGATATGAAAATACCCTATATGTTTTGCACTATCATCCATTGGGAACTTTTGAAGTGCTCTATCGTTCTATCCCTCAAGATTTTCATGCTGCAGTAAAACACATCACAAAAATTGATGCGGAAGATACCTACCTTCAGACTGAGACCGATGATGTGCACCAGAAATAAACTACTGAGAAGGTTACTGCAAGGAAGCATCTGTCATACAGAGACAACCATCCACTCGCACAGAATATAACAACCATAGTACAACGGAAGGCAACAAATCTGAATCGAGAAAACCACTATAAGATTTCAGCTAGCAACCAGTGGATAGGATAGCATCTGCAAGAAGAGCATGGCCGAGGCACACATCAAACAGAGGCCAAACCTGAAAGACAAATAGAGAAGGCATTTACAAAATTAAAGCAAGACAATATAAAAATAATAATTGTTTGAAATTCGTGTAGTACAAAGAGATTCAATATCCAAATAATTAATCCACTACACACATTTCAACTAAATTCTTGAAGGAAATAGTCAAAAAAATAGAATATGCAATAAATCGTAAAGGAAAACATGAAGATTGCAACCAGTTTAGGTCGGTATACATTTTCCTCGGCATAAGTCTAAATCTCTCCTGGCAGAATAGGTACAGTACATGCAGCTCTAATGGCACAACAAAGCAAACTCTGTTACCAAAATTTCTAGAAATTTACAAAATCAATCTAGAACTGGTCCACATTAAGAGATTAGGAAACCCGAAGGCCCATAGCAGGCTAGGGTGTTGTAACAATATTTGTACCTGGCACCTGTAAAAGGTGAGGCTTAACTCATTGTGTTCCATCTCTGCCTGCATATCTCGCATTGCCAGATTCTTTATCAGTCGGAGAAAACAAACCATTCTTGTGTGGAGACACAAACGCTTGCCTAAGCTGCAGCGGTATGCTTTCCGAGGAAGTAACTTGCTAGGAAAAATGGACCGCAGCATCCATTTTTGAATTTATCTAGTCCATATTCGGATCATCTCTTCAACCACAAATAATTCGTCCCTGTAATATAACTGACTTGCATAGTTCGCTACCGAAAACCTTTAACAAAATAGGACACCCGCTCCTATTCTCTAAGGTTAGATGCCATGAGATGGCTAAAAGCCTGATATAGAATAACTAAATGGAAAAACTATATTAAGACGCCTACAACAATGGGGACTGAAATGGACTTGTTACACGAGGCTACAGACTAACACAATAGGAGCCCGTGTCTCCGCTACAAACTTAGTTGCCATATGAGACACTGGCGCAAATGAAAGAATCAGGCCAGAACTTAGGTCATAAGTTTTATCTCATTTTAGTGCCGACGCATGTCGCTATATGTATGAATCAATAGAAGAACATATAGTTGCTTTTCTTAAAATTATCTTCTATGACTTGGGTTATTTGCACTCTGGCTAGAGCATGGCGAACCAAACGCACATCACCTACCTTATATTAAAATTATGTCGCAAAGTCATAGCAGCTAAAATGGAAATAGATAGTATCAATAGATGGGCATGGACTCTAGGCAGACCCTAATAAACCAACAAATTGCATGCCGAACTGAATCCAGGTATTTTTTTTAGAAACCATCCATTTGTTTCCCAATGTGGGCTGCTTAGATTTCATAAATCTCAAAATGCTGGCGATAAATAAAAAAAGCAAACACTGAAAAAAGAAAACCTTCAGAAAATTGAAACACATGAGATCAGGAAGGCTCAGCACCTTGCATCGACTTGCTTTTTCATTGGCATTTTACCGAACAGGTGCTCTGGCGCTCTGCACTTCTAGTGGAAAGAGGTAAAGCTGAGTGAAGTAAAAATCTGAACCGGTTGTTGACAAGGAGGATTTGCACGAGGCTGCACTGCAGCAAAGGTACAGAGAGAAGCATCTCAATGAGGTTAGCTGGAGGTACAGAGAGAAACCATGAACGAGCAGCTGGAGGCTTTGTCGAATGAGCTGATCTACTTGCAGCAAGTTGGCAGGTAAAAATACATCTTGCTTGCTGCAACACGATCTGAGTGCTTCTTAGCTGCCATACAAACTGGTAGCGGTTGAATCAAACCTAAAAGCACAATGAAAAAATATCCTCTTAAAAATTATATTCTATAGCCACACATTCATCCGTGCAGAATATTGTGGCGGGTGATAGGTGTGTTAAGTTTCACTTATCATCTAAATCAGACAATTTCGAATGGTCCTTAGTGGCTGTTTATGGTGCAGCTCAAGATGCTAAGAAAGGTGAGTTCTTGGCTGAGCTTGTACGGTTTTGTGAAGATGATTCTTTGCCAATGCTTGTGGGGGGGTGATTTTAACATTATACGTCGACAGGAAAAAAAACAATGACAATTTTAATGTCCGCTGACCCTTTATTTTCAATGCAATCATAGAGAGTCTTGATTTAAGAGAAATTGCCTTATCAGGACACCAATTCACTTGGGCAAACAGGAAACAAACTCCCACATATGAAAAGCTTGATAGAGTTCTAGCTAGCGTATCCTGGAAACAAAAGTTCCCTCTAGTAAGTGTGCGTGCACTCACTAGAGCGGCCTCGGATCATACACCGTTAATTGTTGAATCGGGTGAACAAGCTCACCATGGAAACAAACAAAAAATCTCCTTTGAACTAGCTTGGTTACGCCAACCTGGGTTCTATGATATGGTGGCCAGGGAGTGGGCTGCAACATCACATGGAAACACATGCATTGAAATATGGCAGAATAAGATCTGCCACTTGCGAAATTTTCTAAAGGGTTGGGCAAGAAACCAAAGTAGCGTCTATAAAAAGAAAAAACAACGGTTACTTGATATCATCGACCATCTCGATATCAAAGCCGAAACTACCTTACTTAGTGGGCACGAGAGTGGCTTATTGAGAGAGGCAAATGACCAATTAGCAAATCTCCGGCGTGATGAAGAATCTAAATGGGAACAGAGGGCTAAGGTTAAGCATATCCAAGAAGGGGGCAACAACACTAAATATTTCCACCTTATTGCAAATGGAAAACACCGTAGAAAGAAAAAAATTCAGCTCGAACAAGACGAGGGAACTATTTTGGGACAAGATAACATTACAAATTATATCACAGAGTTCTATAAGAGCTTATTTGGTGCTCCGGTTGAGAATTTTTCTCCATGTTAGAATCAATGAAAGATGATATTTCACAATTGTCACAGGAAGAAAATGATATACTCATAGCCGACTTTGCAGAAAAGGAGGTTCATGAGGCAATCATGCAGATGAAAAAAAATAAGGCGCCCGGGCCTGATGGGTTTCCTGCAAAGTTCTACCAAACATTTTGGGAGTTAATTAAGGGTGATCTGATGAACATGTTTAACAAATTCCAACAGGGGGAATTACCATTATTTCACCTTAATTATGGAACCATTATATTATTACCTAATAAGGAGAATGCGGTTCAAATTCAACAGTATAGACCCATATGTTTGTTAAATGTGAGCTTCAAAATTTTCACCAAAGTGGGAACTAACCGAATCACAAAGGTGGCACAGGTAGTTATCAGACCTACTCAAACAGCTTTTATGCCAGGTAGACATATTTTAGAAGGCGTGCTAATACTACATGAGACTATCCATGAACTTCATAGGAAGAAAATGGATGGAGTGTTACTTAAAATTGATTCTGAAAAGGCTTACGATAAGGTGAAATGGCCTTTCTTACAGCAAGTTCTTTGAATGAAGGGTTTTGACCCTAAATGGTGCCAACGGATTGAAAATTTTGTTAGTAGAGGTAGTGTGGCTATAAAAGTAAATGATGACATAGGCAATTACTTTAAAACTCACAAGGGTTTAAGGCAAGGGGATCCATTATCACCTATCCTTTTTAACATTATTGCTGATATGTTGGCGATTCTTATTGCTCGAGCAAAAGAAGATAGTCAAGTCGATGGTCTTATACCACATCTAGTGGATGGTGGTGTATCCATTCTCCAGTATGCCGATGACACTATCATTTTCATGGAACACAATCTAGAAAAGGCTCTTAATATGAAATTGATTTTGTGCATTTTTGAGCAACTATCGGGATTAAAAATAAACTTTCATAAGAGTGAGCTCTTTTGTTTCGGTAAAGCAAAGGATATGCGGGACCAATATATGAATCTATTTGGATGTGGAATAGGCTCATTTCCATTTAGATATCTAAGGATTCCTATTCATTACAGAAAATTGAAAAACGGTGAGTGAAAACCGGTAGAAGATCGTTTTGAGAGAAAACTTGCAAGCTGGGTAGGCAAATTATTATCCTATGGAGATAGGTTAGTTCTTATTAATTCAGTCCTAACGAGCCTCCCAATGTTTATGTTATCTTTCTTTCAAATACCCAAAGGGGTAAGGAAACGATTGGATTTTTTTCGCTCACGTTTTTTCTGGCAGAGTGATGGCCATAAGAGAAAGTATAGACTTACTCGTTGGAACATCATTTGTCGACGTAAGGATCAAGGGGGGCTTGGAGTAGAGGTTCTAGAGATTAAAAATAAATGTCTACTTAGTAAATGGCTTTTCAAACTGTTGTCAGAACATGGGGTCTGGCAGGAGTTAATTCAAAACAAATACCTCCATTCCAAATCTGTGTCTCAAGTTAAGGCAAAACCTAATGACTCCCCTTTTTGGAAGGGCCTCATGAAAGTGAAAGAAGATTTTTTTCAGCGTGGTTCCTTTAACATAGGTAATGGGGAAGCAACGCGATTTTGGGAAGATACGTGGTTGGGAGATACTACTCTAACTCAAGAATATCTATCACTTTATAATATACACAACGGAAACAAGTTTCTATTGCTAATGTTATGTCTCAAGTGCCATTAAATATAGGCTTTAGACAGGCACTAACGGGTAACAGAGGTCATAGATGGCTACATCTTGTTAACCGTCTAATGGATATTCATTTAACCATAGCTCCTGATGTATTTAAATGGAAATTGACCAACTCTGTTTCTTTCACAATTAAATCTTTGTATTTAGATTACATGAATGACAATACAAGGTTCTTCCGCAAGTATATTTGGAAAATAAAAGTACCATTGAAGATTAGAATCTTCATGTGGTTCTTGTATAAAATAGTACTATTGACAAAAGATAATCTCTCAAAAAGGAACTGGCAGGGAAGTAAAAAATGTTGCTTTTGTGACCAAGAGGAAACAATACAACATTTGTTTATAGCATGCCCTTTAGAAAAAGTTGTCTGGCGCATTATTCATATGGCTTTCAATATATCCCCTCCAAATAATATTACTAATTTTTTTGAGAAATGGTTGTCTAAAGTTACGAAAAAAGAAAAAGTACAGATCCGAGTGGGTGCATGTGCTTTGGTTTGGGCCATCTGGCATGTCAGAAATGACTATATTTTTAACAATGCAAAAATAACTTCTTTTATGCAGGTTATACCACTGGCTACGCATTAGATCCGTTTGTGGTCCTACCTACAACCAATGGAGCGGCGACGAGATCTGGTTACTGGGTGCAACCATTTGGAGACGGTCGCCAGGGACTTATTCACTCGGTGCAACTGGCGTTTTGATCATAGAATAACATGTTGATGCAGAGTCATTTCATGTGTTCTTCTTCTTTTAGATGGTTGATTCGTATGTCCACCATGTGTGACCCATGATATATCTTTTGTAAAAACTGAATTTCAATAAGTTAATAAAGGCCGCATGTATCCTATCGATGCAGAGGCTGGGGCGTTTTGTCCCCATTTCGAAAAAAAACACATTCATCCGTGCAGTTGCATATTGTCTAATTTATTCGTGTAATCTGAAAGATCATTCTGATTCAGTGCTTACATCGAAAGGAAGAAGGCAATGTCAATAATCATCTCAGAAGGATTGGCTGGATCCCATCATCAGAATGAATTAGCTATAGTTCTTTGTCAGATTTGAAGGGCCTCGCTCCGCCGCCGCCGCGCGTGATAGTGGAGCGGGAGTGGGTGGGGATTTTTCTCATCCCTCTCTTGTCTAGGGTTTTCACCCGTGCCCAGCCCCACACAGAAAATGAGCTACTCAAAATGAAACACCCTCGCTCGCGCACATCCAGTCCCACTCCAAAACGGGCCCAGTGTAATAGAGGTATTCAAGCAGCCACGAAGTGAACTGGATTTTGACTGAATCCAATGGTGGCAGTTACTGTGGAAATGGAAACTGCTACTGTTTGGCTTGATCCAACGACCAACGAGCCTGCGCGGGCTCAACGCCCTGAGAAGGCGGGTAGGGTAGGAGTAGTTATAGGAAGAGATAACATGCATATGTTATTAGTCTATGTTACTATCTTTATAGTGAAAAATAATATAGGTGTGGTAACATGCGAAGTCTCATTTATTGCGATGTATACTTATTTTGTCTTGAAATGTGTGATGTTATGGTAACATAGCTAGTTACCACAAGGCTCTCTCATTATTTAATTGCATGTCATGTCATCTAAATGCTTAGTTGGTAATACATGTAGGACTAAGTTACTATCCAAGTTACTCTCTGACTAGCCTTAATAATATAGCGTGATGTTGGCTATAAGGAAGTGACACATCATCATAGCTATCTCTAGTATGTACAACAGTTGGCTATAAAAATATACTACTTAATCAATATGTGTCACTCTCATGAAATGTCTAGGAGCACGTGCTAGAGTTGGCTCTTAATTTACAACCCGCTTACACTCTCTCTCCTCTTCTCTCTCCTCCGTCTCACCCAAACTATATTATTTTATCTCTTATAGTCTGCTGACCGTACCCTATTGTATTTGCTCTAAGACGGCAGGCCACATAGCTCTGTGATCCTCCATCGGCAGGCAGCAGCGGCAGACTGTTGCCGCCTCTATCAGCGGTCATGTGTCACCTAGCTGGTTTGATGTCACAAAAAATGGTTCTTCTAACAATTTTTAAGAGGTGATCAGTTTTGCAAATCACCGAAATAGGTGTTTTTTGTGTCACAAAATTTCACACATCACTGTTTTTCTTTAGAAACAATACATAGATTGTCATGAGAGCATGAGATTGCAAACAATCATGGTACAAAACATAAAGAAATTTCAATCAAATTCCATGTTTTTGTTGTTGTTCCATAGCAACGCACGGGCATTCAGCTAGTGTATATAAGGAGTGATTTGGACTTTTCATGCAAAAAAGAGGCTTGGAATCATGTCCAAAGGTCAGCTGGGGTCAAATTCGGATGGTCTGGTCCACACTTTTCGTAACTGTTCAGCCAAAAACTGGTCTATCCCTTCTGACCCACTTTTAAGGTAGTAAACAAGCTCGGATCAAAATCTTGTAAAAAGAAAAGTTGTTCGTCTTAGAAAGCCGAATAACTATTGTTTTGGACACTTTTCTATATGACCTGATCTTGATGGCTTTTATCATTGTTTTCGTATTAAACTTGGATTTTGGTCGAACGATTTTAGTTCTGTTTGGTCATATTTTAATTCTGAAGGTCGTATACTTGCTCAGATGAAGATGACTCTAAAAGAAAAGTTGTTCGTATCGCAAAAACGAAGAACTTTCATCTTATTCACTTTATCATCCGAGTTGACATTGGTGTGTTTTTGACCCAGTTTTTGAAAACAGTTCTAGGTTCGGCCTATGCTGAGAGCGGTGAGGACTTGTCCTCTATAGTCTCGGTTTTCCGAATTTTTTTTAACTCGGGAGGACTTTCCCGTGTGATCCTATTTCTTATTTTGGACATAGAATTTTTATATGATCTCAGATTGAGATGATCCAAAAAAGTGAAGTTGCTTTTTTTATGAGACACACAACTTTTATATTAGGCACTTTTTCATTTAAGCTCAACTTAAAGGAGTTATAGTGGAAGCCTTTATATATGAATCTTCGAGCCTTTTCTCTAAAGACTAGAATAATCGGCTATTAAGATTGATCATGGCTTTATTTGATACGGTCTCTTTTCGATAATGATTAATAATCCTTCGAGTAGACCTTCCCGAGTGTTCTCGCAATTTGTCTTGGTTACGCGACAAAAACGAGTGCTAACACGAGCTAAGGAGCTCTCTGCCATTTGTCGTCTCACTCTCATCTCTCAGGGCTCTGTATACTATGAGCAAAGTGCAATTGTCCATGCAGCACTTGTTGAAAAGGAAGAGCTGCTCAGCTTGGGGACTAGGAATTCAATGAAATTTTGTCCATTGGATCGAAAGCGAAGTCGGCGACCATCATAAAAAGAGCTTGTAAACAAGTGGGAAATTAATCTCTACATAGATACCTATAAATCATTTCTCTAACTTTAGCTACTATGATAAGGTGCATCATCTCTCCATCAGGTCATGAGCTAAAGATCTAGCCATCATTGGATGACCTAATGATGGTTAAATCTGCCTTGAAAACGCAAGTCGATTCAACAAGATAGCCTCCAGATGGATCTTTGAATTCCATGAGTGGAATGAAGTCGGGCCATCCCCAGGCACTTGCGAACACCAAGAGACCTGCGACCGCGACATAAGTAAGATCAACTGTAATCAGCTGGGCTGCAAACACTACTTTGAATTACACACAGGGCTGATAGATGCTAAGGAGAGCTGGACCTAAAGTTCTAGTGAAATGCTTCTTCCCATTCTTTTGATCCTGTATGGATAGAGTCATTTCAACCAGGCTCTTAGATTCAAGAGGCAGCTTATTCGAGGCAACCGGGCATAAGTACAGGGAAAGGAAACCAGTGGTATACTTGTCACCTCGTGGATACATCATGATATACCTGTTAACAAACATATATAGTGGCGGTTCAGATATAATTAGGTATCTGGAAAAATGTCTTTCATGATAATTTGGTCAGTTACTAAAGTTGGAATTGGCTGCTGCCTATCTCTAGAAATAGAGTTGTTTAGTTCCATGCTTAGAATTATTGCAACGGATATGTATAAGATAAAATGTTGCATAACAAATAACACATGTGTAAAGTTTATATATGATGTAATTTATAAGAAATGAATACCATTTATGTCCACCAACTTTAAATGTAGGAGAACGGGCAGATGGCTGAAACTGAAACTCAAGGAAGTTAGGAAGTTGTTCATGCTCCAGGTATAGGTTCCTTTGATGAATTCCTTCTTCTGGACGAAAAGGTTCTGGACTGTGGTAGCCTTCTTCTCAACCAAAACTGCGTCTTTTCAGGAGAAGAGACATCAATTTTTAATATCTCCACACCAACGACACAGCTATCATCAACTAGAAAAGCAGATGATCTGAGTAGCTCCTCAAGAGGAATCAAGCATTCCTTCTTCGAGTAGTTATTCTTGAAATCAAAGTTGTAGTTAGCTGCCCTCAGGTAAAGATTAGACGATTAGAGAAATAACTTGTATGCAAGACGCAACTATTGAAAGTAATATATAACCAACATTTGCCCCAGCTAAGCATTTAAGTAGATATGAAATAGTGAACTTCATCCATATGATGATTATCAAATTACAAGAGGACATGCATAAAAAATATTCGATAAAGAGAGGAGGACATGTATATGCACTCTATAATGTTGTTCGAATCAGAACAATCTCAAATGTGACAAACACTAGAAATGATCCACAGAAAAACTGGACTTGACAATGGGAAAACTATTGATCGCATTAGAAACTGAATATATAGAATTGTAATGATGGAAATCTCTATCTCAAACTTATAACAAGCAAAGGACTATGAAAACTCAGATGTAATAAGATGGATGAACTTGAACAAATAAATTTATGAAACTACCTTTGCATCCACAATAGGTTCCATTTGAATGGTTGTATATTGAAAACTCGAACACTGCATGCACGGTGTGAGCTTGCTCCAATGTATGTCGCGATAGCATAAGATTGAGAGCAACATATGGAGTTCCAACACCAAAAAATTTATGCACTGGACTCACTTGCAGAAACCTGGTAAATGAATTGATGAGCAGAAAACAAAGTCAGTCTAGAATTCATAATTGAAATAAGAATGAAGCCTAATTTTACTTTACTCCATGCCTGCTATCTACCTTCAGCTTCTGATTGTTTGTTTATGAGATTGTTTTGCTTACTTGATTTTACTGAAGCATGATTTCTTTACAATCAACATTACATGTGATATTAATATGGATATGGATAAAAGATGATTAATTTATCTACTAAAACAAACCATATGGTATTCATACATATAATACATTAATTTTATAAAATTTGCAATTTTGATCCGTACCACATATACCCAGAGCAGTGAAAAGGACCCGCTAACGCTGACGCATCTTTCGTCTCAAGTAGCGTGGAGAAGTCATGAATCTTTCATTCAAAATCTGGAACATGGGCCTTTCGTAGCATCACTGCAGCTGACATTTGGGAAGTGTGTAACTCATAATTACATAGGAGGAGAGAGGAAATGGCGAATTTGCTATAAGAAAATCCATATGCATGTTGGATCCAGATAAACGGTTTATAATATCAACCGGGGGGGATAAATATTGCATAATAGTTCTCTATGTTCCGATTATATGTATAAAAATCTTGAATATATTTACAGTTATTTGTGAGAAGTGGCCAGTAGCAATCTATTACAGTAGTTAGTCATGTCGCCAATCAGGAGTATGAAAAAACAGAAGGTGCATACTTTTCTGAGATATTAATAACCTCTACTATTGCTTCTAATCAATAAACAATAAGACCAATAAAAAAGGGGAACGCTATATTCATCACGTCCGTAGCTAGCTACTCATCAATCTATATCTTCTTATAAAGTACATCCCCACTGGACCGGTGTTTTACGATACAATCTCTCCTCCCGTGAGAAAAATAGGCGGCGGCTAGGGTAAAAACCCTAGCAGCCGCCACGATCTACTTCGTCCTCGTCGTCTGCGACCGAGCATCGACGGGTCCCCGCCTCCTCTGCTTGCCGCTCCGGCGGCAGGAGGAGGTGGGGACCTCGGACCTGCGCTCGACGGTGTAGAAAGGTCCCTAAAGTTAGAGTTTGGTCATCCGGCATCGTCATTATGGTGGCTATGGCGGCGTTGTGCGGGACAAGGATAAGGTATACCCGCCTCCTCTTCCACCTCGTCGGCGACGATCCTGCTGCTGGCGTTGAGGAGGGTGGGGATTCGTCTGGTCGCCGCTTCCATGGAGTGGTGGATCTCGTCCAGTCTACGTGTGTTCTGGATCTTGTCCAGTCTACGTGTGTTTTGGGTTTGGAGTTACAAGTTTCGGATCAATTTAAGGGTTCAATGGCGACAACTTCATCTCTAGGGCGCTGGTCCTTAGGGGCACGTGCACGAAGACTTCCCGACTGTCATCAACAATGGCATGCCGGCTCCGGTAACGGAGCGGCGACAGCGGCGCGTCGGCGGCTTGCTCTGGCGGCAGTAGTGATCGTTAGGTGGTCCAAAGACCTCGATGCAATTTTTATTATGTTTAGGATACTTTGTACTTCTTATGAACTCATGAAATAGATCCGGATCTTTTCCCGTAAAAAAAAAGTACACCCCCACTAAGAGTCAATTAAGTTTGTCTATCTTAACATACTGACTATCCATGTCATCCTATATTCACCACCGTACGATTTTCATTGTTTCATTACTTTCTGACCGTCCGATCATATGTTAACCCATCTTGGCGTTTCACGACCGTGCCAAGTCGTTCAGGCTACACTCCTTGCTTCCCTACATTATGTTCTCCCATTAATAATCATGCAATCAATTTCTCTGTAATAAGGTCGCACAGCATAAGCCAATTTCTGCCTATTGACGTGTGCCTGCTCTCCTCTCCTTCCCACTACCTTTGTCCCACTTCACTTCAGGCATTAAGTACTACTCCCTCTGTTTTAAAATATAAAATGTTTTAGCTTTGTGAAAGGAGCGTATCTAAATCCTTTTTAGTATCTAGGTTCACTTCAAACCTAAACGAACCTACACACTAAAAGATGTCTAGATACACTTCATCCACAAAGCTAAAAAATCTTATATTTTAAAACGGAGGGAGTATATCGTTTCACTTCACCTTCCAGTCCCACTACCGCTGAGTATAAGAGTAGCGAACTGACTTGGACACCTTCGCCTCACTGCGAACGTCCATTCTGCACGGCAGCAGAGCTTACCTTCTGTAAATCCCTCTCTAGCTAGCGCGTACTCGCGTGTCTCACGCAAACCAGGGATGACAACACTCGATCAACCCCTCTCCCTTTTTTCTTTTTTGATAGCAATGCCACCGTGGCCTGGTAGGCAACTCATCGTATAGTCATATAGAGAGGAGGAGACACGACGATGTCAACCAATAGTCCCGTGATGCTTCTGCCTGCGAGGCTTGACAAAGCACGAGGCGTGTGAGCGGCGCACCAACAATCGCAGCTTCATGCATCAATATGTTCATTCTCGGATCTGAATGTGATACACAAGGTACGTGGACTCTTTTCGACAGAGCATGCCTGTTCATCGATGACGATGTGGGTGCTAGTCAGAGCGGTATATAGAGTAGTCGCATGGATGAGTGCATCTGCTGCTTGCTAAACTGGATTGTTCTTCAGGACGGGTATGTCTTCCATGGCTGTATGTTGTGACACAAGTTCTCTCAATGTTGTATGGTTTTCCCTTTCTTCTGGTATCTGGACTGTACTCTCTGAGGTTTGTTTATGTCCAACTCCTTATACTTTGCGCCAAAAAACATGGATATATATTGTAAAAATAAAGAGATACACAAATTGAGCATCCCTGGCCTTTTAAGGTTGCTTCAGTTGTGCTTGACATGGTTGACGTTGCAGTTCACATTCTGGAAATTAGTTAAGGTCGTAATTTATTTGTTGCCATGGCAGTTCATTTTGCTAATTGCTTCGTTGCATCAAAGTTGCCACAGGACATTGGGTAGTAGGCAACATAAGAAACTATCCATTGTAAATTCCCTCTAGGAACACATCATAATTCGTGCATTCCATGAGAATCAGTCTGTCTTAGTGGCTTCAAGCGAGAAATCAATGAATTTCGTTGGCTTAAGTGAGAAGTATCTTTGTTTTACTTGCTTTCGCTTTGACGATGAGTACCTTGAAATTGGCGTTGTTTGTAAGTGCAGAGAATATACTATCCAAATGGGAAGTAACTTTACTAGATTAGCCGAATTGGATAAATTGGAACATTAACCACATATGTATCTTCTTCGATTCCCGATGTTCTACACCATATGTAAGTATACAAATGTGATATGCTCTTTTTTGTACCTTCACCGGCGTAACAATTTAGATTTTGATACTGACAGCTGACATCTGGTCAAATGGGCTCTCCATATCGAATTACCATGCTTCTCTATCATCGTTGCCTTATAGCCTATCCAGAAGTTTTCAGTTTTACCTATATTGATCCAGATACTTATAGGCCCTTTTGTAATATAGGATTTGCATCTAACTTAATCTATCTATTTATGCAAGTTATCCACATCATCAGTCTCTTCAAGCAATTGACCTTATTATGTCTATGACTTTAATTATATTGCATGCAATGTCAGGTACATTCCTGTTGGAAGACCTTTAATCGTTCAAGAGAGCACACGATCGTTTCACGTCAATTAATATTACCTCTCCCTACTATGCCTAATTGAATCTTTGAATATTCATGTTGCACATACCCTTACATTTTGAAAATATTAATGTTTTAAAAGAGATACCTGCTGTAACGCGCGGGGTATCCTTCTAGTTCATCAATACGATGGTGATAGCAAGTGCTTTTTCAATTCAGAGCTAAAATGCTTTATTTTATTTAACCTGACGTTTGCTTGAAAAAGGATTGTTGTAAATTGCCTCTGGCTTTTGTTTATAAGAGACAACATTTGTACTTGAGGATTGGCCATGCAAACATACCTCTACTTCCGGGGTTGCCCATAGCCCTGTAGTCTGCAAGTGAAATTACCAAGGGATAATTGTGAGATGAATAATCTTGAAAGATACTTCATATCTTGATCAAAGAGATCAAGAAGTAAGGGCAGAATCCACAAACAGGCCGAGTAAACAAAACTGGCTTCACTCTTGCACGATTACGAAGAAAGCGAAATAACTAACACTGCCAAACCCCTGAACGGAGAGGGGAGGGGAAAGACCTGGATTTGTGCGCAGATCGAGTCGAGCGGCGCTCACTATGGCTTCCTCTGGACGGCGTTGAAGGCCAAGAGCTGTGCGCTGAGGCCTAAGGGGACTATATATATGGAGGTTTGCCGTGCCTCTACCCCGAATTGGATATCCTAACTAACTCTTGGATCGGGACGACTGTTTTCGGTAACCCCACGACTCCACGATTTTAGGAGCAGGCGGTGGCGCCGGCGCTACTGCTCGGCACCCCCTACATCCTCTTCTTGTACCTAGCACTGCTTGCCTAGAAACCCTTTGCTACTGCAGGGGTGCAGCGATCCACCCGCCACAGCCCACAAGACGCAATCCCCCTTAGAGCGGCTGACCGTGAACCCTTTGGCCTAAAAGTGCGGCCGCCAGTCCGGCCTGCGCAACCAAGCTCCGTGGACAGCAGCAAACACATGTTCAAAAGAAAAAAACATTTCAAAAAAAAATTAGAGACACAGGCGAATCAACTAAACGAAGTCGACCCATAACCGATACGTCCTCCGGGGAAGTCTCACCATGCTCCTTGCACCAACTCGTCAAGTACCAAGGAGTATCGTCAGGAAGGAAAGCGACCATCTGTTGGCCGGACTAGAGAATGTTCCAAGGATTCCCCCGGCACACAGAGCGAAGTGGATAAGGGTATCCACGACGCCATCCAGTAAGGAAAGTCGTCACTCGAGGGCGGCACCGTGGTGTTGGACGAGCCGACAAAGATTTTTCCCAGAAAAAACCCTATCCACAATCCTGGCGATCTATTGCACAGGAGCCCGCGAGGATGAGGGCTCGTGCGGTGACTCTACATACCACTCCATAATATGGTACGATAGTCGTTGACATAATATTAATAAAAACACATTTCCATTAATATTATATCTCTCAAAGTGTTACAACTAAAACATCGCAGGTCCATAATATTACAGAAGACTACTAAGCTCATTACATAAACTCAGAAAAGCCTCCTGAGCACAATGATGAGAAGAATTATACAAATGAAAAACCAAAAATAATGGAAGACTAAGTCAGCCTCTAATATAATTATGCCTTATCTAATTTCTATAGAAATAGGCTTTGTAAACTAGATTTGTAGTTCTCTGTACTTATGGCTCTACTTTTATCATGGTTGAGGTAATTGTTGACATTATGGTCTTCATCTGGTAGCTCCGGTGTCGACTAGTACAAATAGTTATTTCCTACAACTTGTTGGATTTGATGAGGCCTTCAATGAACTTCGAAATCTAGCAAGGGTTAAGAAGATACGGTTGAGTACGAGCATATTCAGCAAGTTCATTAAAAAAGATTGGTTGATGCACTATTTACACCTTCGGACCAAAGGTCCTAGGATATGCAAGTGTTTGTAAACATTTCTTCCAAAATTTTGCTTTTATTTCTAAAAACTATGTTCATCAGCCTTCACAGGTTTATTAGAACTACATGAAGTTCCTTTCCTCCTGCATTCGCAGTTCCTTCCCAAAACAAGGAGTAACATGTCACAATTCGGTACACTCTACAGAGGTGCATTACTTTACCTATAAGAGATCTTAACTTTGTTGCACAACTAGGCCACGAATCTCATTCATATTTCCTTGGTATGAGGTCCAGTTTAAGGTCCAAGATATACACTACCCTTCTCCGCAATCCTGCATGCCCACCCTTTTTATGCAAGCAGAACTACCCCTGGTACTCCCTGTTGGGCAGACAAACCTCTAGTAGCCCGTACAGACCCTCATAGACACCAGTACCATGAAATATTATGAGGTTCACCCATGTGCATGTAGTCCTGTGGACATACATCTTATGGTACGGTCAACCGTCAACATGCGAAAGGAAGAAGACCCAGCTGACTTCTTCGTCCCATTTCGGATCTTATGGTGAATGCAAATTATACGGCGCTAGAATCACTAGCGACATTGGTTATTAACTACTAGATGATACATTCCCATGCAAATGGAACCTCCACCAATCTAATTACCATACCATGGTTATGGTTCCATTGCCAGCCATAATAGATTATCACCACTCGGATCGATAATCAATTAGTCATATTATTATGAAAATAGTATTTTCTTCCATCCCTTTTGAAATGTAGGTGATAATAATAATAGATTGAAAATACTTGATAGAAATTAATCAAAAGACATGATCAAGTGCAAACTTGAATTTTGACTACAAGATTATACAGCAAAGGTCTTCTAGTCGATATAAAATCCAAACTATGAAATAACATCATTGGTACGATAAGAACTAATGTTTAAAGAAGAAATATGCTAGTATGCATAAAATATGTTATGCAGCAACAATAATTCTCAACCCATGACCTAATTTCAATGAACCAATGGTAATTGGGTTTTGATTCTACTTTAGGATTTGTTATTCTTTTGATTTGTTTATTATCTTAAAGGTGTTTATAATGTATTTCTAAAAGAATAATTTGGGGGGGGGGAATGTTATCTAATGAATAAGAGGTATTTAAGTTTCGTATTGGCTCCTTAAGATTTGCCCATATTGTTGAGTTTATAAGAGATAAATTAGCATCATTATACTTAGGTTATTTGTATTCCATTAAGAATTTCATAATTTTTAATAACATGTTTTTCTTATTTTATAATATTTAAATAAAAATAGTATTAGTAATATTTGAGTTTTCGTTCCTTTTTAAGTGAACTAAATACTCCATTATTATAAACATTATTTTAATTAATGTGTTAATGATATTGTTCTAAATCTCTTCCAAAAGCTTATTGGTAAAATTGCATTGAATACTTATAGAAAATCAAATAATACAAAATATGTTTAATAAATCAATATAATGTTATAGAAAAATATAATAGTAATTCTTTTACTCACGATTATTCTAAGATAGTGAATAATATTAATTTCCTATTTTTATATAATTTTAGGATTGAAATACTATTTCTTAATATGTTTAATTAAGAAAAGTTTTATTCATGCTTCTAATTTTATTAAAATGGAAGTTTTACTTCTTAAAATTCATACTTCCATTTTTAAAGTATAGGAGTATTAGTGAAATAATATTATAGGTTTGATTTTTATTTTTGATAAATGTTCAAGTTTCTTACTAGGAGCTTTAAAAGGTTTAATATTTGATTGACTTTTATTAATCTCAAATAGACTATATTATATTTTTCATATATATTTTTTTATTTTTGTGAATATTTTGATATATTATATGTATTTTTATGATTTTTATGAATTTCCTATGCTCTTTGGAAGTATTTAAATTCTTTAATAATTTAAAGTCTAGAAAAGGTTTTTTCTTAAATCAAATGGGTACCTTGGCTGGCCTAGTTGGTCCAACCGGACTTAGTTCACTGGGTTAGCCCACTAAGAGTTGGTTGGGTCTGGGCTAGGCCCAGCCCATCCCACTCTCTCTCGCTCGCTCTCTCTCTCTCTCTCTCTTGCTCTTAGTGGATAGTGATTTGGTCGTTTCCTCTCTATCGGGCTCGCTCGCTATCACCCTCCCACGTCGTGTGCCACTCGATTCCAGCCAACCTCGGCTTCTCTGGCCACCACCAGTGTGCTTAATAAATGTGTCTAGCCTTTCTCCTCCTTCTGGTCCATTTCGATTCAGGATTCCGCCCCTCCTATGGCCAGGACCTCCCCTCGATGCTACTAGGTTTTCGGGATGGTGGTGCTGGTGCTCGCCGATGTTCTCGTGGTGTTTGGAGGCAGTGATTCGATGAGGTGTTGGTGTGTTGGTGACTGCTAGCCATCCCACACGCCTCTTCGACATGGTGGCGTTGTAGGCGTGGCTCGACGTGGGTGATGTGTCACTGCTCCATATGCCATAGTGTCGTCGGCGCCATCGTCAACCTACCATGCTTCCTCTTAATTTCATCTAAGCGAGTACCATGAGTAAGCTCCTCTCCTCTCTTCTTATCCTTCATGTTACCCTCCCTGGTAACCCAACTAGTTTGAGATTCCCCCTATTTGAGGATGATCTACTCTTGAGCCTAGGCTCTAGATTAATCTTCCCCTAGTCTATAGTCCTAGTATCTAGTGATTACCGATGTTCTATTAGCTTGCTTACTTGAGTACACTAAAGCTATATTCTTGGGTAGCTTCTGTTAGTCTTAGAAATTAGAATTTTATTCTCATTCTCACTTATAAGTCCCTCTCTTTATTATCTAGTGTTTACCCTAATTTATTTGGGAAGTGTACTACTGCTACTCTTACTATCAACTTGAATCTGGCTCTATAGCCCCTAATGCTCAAACTGGTTATTAGTATACATAGTTGATCTTCTGACTAAGAAGATTAGAGTGATGAGGGGTCTCGGCAATGTCCATTGTTATGGACTTTGGTTTTAGGTAAAAGAGGTGCACTAGTGATTTTGTCGGCTTATCAGACAAACAAGGGAGATGAGATTTACCTAGGTTTAGGCCCTCGTAGAGGAAATCCTACTTCTTTCTTGTCTTATCTTTATTGATGGAGAGTATAAATTTGTCGGGTTGTTAGATGCGATCTAGCTTACAACAGATTGCTATGAGTATTATCAGGTGTATAGATATATTGTGTCTATCAGGTGTCCTCCTCGTTGGCCCCTCCTAGCCTTTATATGAGAGGCTAGGTCTCAGGTACTATGACCGAGTAGGTTACAAGTTGGTGTTTTTGTAAAGTCTAATCTTGAACTTTCCTTGTCCTGTGCGCCTGGAGTCGGTGTCCTTTTTGGCTTTGTATCAGCTGAACCATCATGGGATTCATGGATCTTAGTATATTTTCATATCGTCCTTCCATTGGGCCACACCGTATATGCTAATAGTGGGCACCCTAAGGGTCATCCATTGTCATAGAGTGATCATGAACCGCTACTAGAAAACATTTTTTAATTCCTATTATATATATAGTGATAAAACAAACATAGTTTGGTAACTTTGCTCTGTTTAGGTTCCAAGTGAGTATTTAGTTGATCTAATTCAACTGAGATAAATTGGATCTATGGAGCAAATTTCAACTTTATCTAGATGTGGAGTATCTTGATCACCCCTAGTGATCAATATATTGTGCTCTATGTTTCCCTAGGTTTACTGAACCTTGATACAACATGTTCTGTTGGCTGCAATTGCTACGGAATCCTTTTGGCTTAGAAACTGGTCACTATGGTTATTATGGAGTTCAAAGTTTACTTTTAAATTCACTATTGTAATATTATAACTTGATCCCCTTTTCCTATTCTTGCTTGAGAATTCTGAAGCATGATCTTGTTTCTATACATCTATCATTC
Organism: Avena eriantha; assembly: GCA_910589775.1. Lineage (NCBI taxonomy): Eukaryota > Viridiplantae > Streptophyta > Magnoliopsida > Poales > Poaceae > Avena > Avena eriantha. The sequence goes on from OU342740.1 coordinate 240,872,672, forward strand.
ATGACAAATTTATATATAAGAGTATGATTTGTAGCTTATATAAGATAGGAAAATGATTTATTCTTGTGGGTAGTGGCTTTATTCACAAAAAATCATAGTGTAAATTTCATGGTACTAGTGGCTTCTGCTAATTTGGGTGTATGTACTGTGGTGCCTCCAATTTATTTGGAGTGTGTATAGTTTTGTCATCTTTAGCATGATTTGTTGCTGAATTCATTGGACACATAGTTCGATGATGTTATATGAAGTAATATGGTGACTTTCTTTAAGTAAGTCCTTGGTTGATGCCTATGATGCACAACTGAGGCTAAACTAAGTGAAAACCATAGATCAAGATGGATAGAAAATCTCACCTTTCTACTAAGATGAATTGCCTTGATCTGCTATAGTGAAAGATGATGGTCTTAGTTGGCTTCTTCTAGTACCTCTTGTATGATACCTTGTGGATATTGATGTTCCAGTATGATATACTTCTCCTCCTGGTGATATATTGATTGTCCTGATGCTTGGGTTTATCTTGTGATTCGATCCATGCTTGCTTACTCTGTATAGTGGCTATTGCTGAAATCTGCTTGTTGGGGATTGATGTCTATGCACTTCTATTCTTGTAGACAGTTGTTGGGTCTCCAAGTGCAGAGGTTTGTAGAACATCAGCAAGTTTTCCCTTAAGTGGATTACCCAAGGTTTATCGAACTCGGGGAGGAAGTGGTCAAAGGTATCCCTCTCAAGCAACCCTGCAATCAAGATATAAGAAGTATCTTGTGTCCCCAACACATCCAATACACTTGTCAGGTGTATAGGTGCACTAGTTCGGAAAAGAGATAGTGAAATAAAAGTGGTATAGTTATAAGACAATGGTGCCAGAAAATAGCTTGATGGCGTGGAAGAGACTAAAGGCAAACTGAAATAAAGACGGCAACAAGCAAACATGTAACATATCTAGTTGCAAACGGTGTTTCAATGCTTATAAACAAGGCCTAGGGATCATACTTTCACTTGTGAACACTCTCATATAAATATATTATCTTCATGATACTACTCTGAACTACTTTCCGGTTGGACACTCTAATCCATGGTAGGGCTATAACAGCACACCCCAAAGTAAGCCTTTCCCATCTAGATAACCCCACACTGTCACCTTGAGCACTAGATGGTTCCAACAAACACCACAATTTCATAAAGACATCCAACTCCAAATATAACTCATAACAAGTATTTGTAATCTCTAGCCTAAGTGCCACCATGGTGTGCACGTTGTCACTTTCACACACATGGGGAGAGCAGAGATATATTAAAGCACTTGAGCAGCAAGGTAGATCTACTTGATTACAAAGCTCATGATCACAATATGATCATGCATAGAGAGAGATATGAACACATAGCTACCGGTAGAACCCTTAGCCTCGAGGAAGAACTACTCCCTCATCATCATGGGAATTAGCAACGGCGATGGAGATGGTGGTGGAGATCGATGGAGATGGCCCCGGGGGCACTACCCCGTCCCGGTAGGGTGCCGGAACAGAGACTTTGTGTCCCCCGAATCTCCCCTTCAGTGGCAGCGGTGCTACGGAACTTTTCGTGGCTAGAGGCTGTTCGATTTAGGGTTTTCTCATCGGATGCTTCTTATAGGCGAGAGGGGACCGAGGGGGTGCTGGAGGGGCCCACACCACCCCCTGGCGCGGCCTAGCCTGGACCGCTCCACCAGGTGGTGTGGCCAGCCCTAGCCCCTGGCCGTCTCGTCTTCTGGCTCCGTGTCCCCCTCGAGGAAATATTGACTTTGGCTTTTGTCCCGTCCAATTCTGAGAATATTCATTTTCTGACTTTCCTAGAACCAAAAACAGTAGAAAATAGGCAACTGGCACTGTGGCATCTTGTTAATAGGTTAGTTCCATAAAATGTGTAAAAGTACTCCAAAGTGTGGACAAAACATAAGAAACTAGATATAAAACAAGAATGGAACATCAAAACTTATAGATACGTTTGCAACGTATCAGGGATATACTTTATGGGTATACCGACGGTGAATCACTGAATAGGGTGGCCCACTTCCGGGTTAGAGCTAGGCTCCATGGACGGCCCAGTCAGGAAGAGGATATGGAAGCCCATATGTCTATGGGAAGGCCCAAGAATATCTACCGACTTAGGCCTGTAGGAATACTTGTAGTCCAAGATGTTTGTACCGACTTTGTATTGTAGCCGAATAAGTCTCTCTTGTAAACCCTAAGTCGGATGAATATATAAGCCGGACTGGGGACTAGCCTTTAGGGCACAACCACAATACAACAATCTCAACTCGCATAGGCAAAACCAACCCTTGTAATCTGTTGTACTTTCGGCTCTGCGGATATACTGGATTACTAGCAGGAGTAAGATCATTCCACCGTAGTCGGATCTAAACCTGGGTAAGCTTGTGTGCTCATCGTCTTGACAACCTTACATCTCACACCCCACATTTTCCATGCCTTGAGGACCCCCTCATGGTGTACTTGTCTTCAATCCGATGATAGTTGGCAAGTGACCTTTGATCTGCGTTCCGGGTGGAATCCGCACATGCGGTAATCGGTTAAACAATCACCACCGGTTGTGTCATCTAAGCTAGTGATATCCCTCTCATCCTCCTTGATGAGACCTGGATTCCAGCTAGGGAGGCTGTGACGAGTTACACCAGCCTGCCAATCAGTGAGATCGACATCTACCTCAGTTTTGCTGAGCCTGCCCAACCCACCCCAGTGGTGATGATAGAGGAGGAAGAAACTTCTCGATCCACTTGGTCCATGGAGGCGGCAAAGTTCCGGATCTTAGAAAACCCTAATCCCACCCAGCCCTCCCCTGAGGCGGAGATCATGGAGAAATAAAAGGTTGAATCTTAAGATCTCCCTCAAGATAATGAATCTCAGGAAGACCAAAGATGCAATAGCTCCAGATCTCGCTCTACCGATCCAGGAGAAGAAAAGTAGCTTCCGAGCCACATGGTGAGGCATATGATGATGCACCCCAATGTTAATTTAGGAGCCATTCTCGACACCATCAAAAGTTTTGAGGAAGCCAATGCCGAAAGCCTCACCCACCTCAGAGTGCACGGGTCTCACTTCATCGGCTACATAGGCTCTAGATCTAGCGTTGTCGATGCTGGAGACGACAACGACTCAGTTTTGGACGCTGTCGGAACAAATACCGACACACCGGCCTCCCGAGGAGAGTCCATGATGTTGGCAGATTTTCGAGCTTACGAAGAAGAATTCGTAGAAGAAATCAACTCCAGATCTGTGCAGGAAGGATAAGGGTCAGATCTAGTCCGTACAACAGTATGGATGAGGATTACAATGAAGAACATCCCGACTCGCAAGAAGACATGGATATTGGAGAAAATCCTGAGGTCTCGATGTCCAAAAATACCGATGGAAGTTTATCCCCAAGAAACGTACCTAAGGCCGTCTTTGCCACCGGTGTCCAAAGGACCAACAAGGCAAAGAAAAAGAAGAAAAAGAAGACTCTAGAACAAGACCTTCCAACGGAAGAAGAAGTTGATGAGAGTATCCAGATGGAGGATTCAGACACCGCTCTGATCCCCCATGAGCCAAAAAAATCTCCGGTTGATGGCCACATGGTTACCCCCAATGCTCATGAAATCTACAGAGAAGCATTAACAACGCCGATCCCAACCACTTCAGAGCTTACCTCGGAGGAATTGAAGAAAAGGTCCACAGACCTAGAAGCACATCGTTTATGACTCCTCGATGAAGTTACTCATATTGTCGAGGAGAGACAACGCCTCAATGCAAATGTTGCAGATACAAAGCAGTTCAACTCCCTACAGCATCAGAAGACCCAGAATGGGCCTATGTTGGCCAATAAAAATCCGGATGTCCACAAGACACTCTTTGAGGAGAAAATCAATGACATTGTCATAGGGTAACCTCGGGTCGATGGTAAGGGAAACATGATCTACAATCCACCGGTGGAAAACACTGCTGCAACCAGGGAGATCCTAATGAATAATCCAAGCCCAGAGCAGGTCCAGCGATGCGTAACATTGCTCAAAAAGGGCCTAGAGCAGCAAAAAGCTGCCACATCTTTCAGCGGAAGCTGGTCCCAAAATTCGACCAATGTCGCACTAACATGGAGCATGAACCCCCCCGGCAGGAACCGGATCAGCACCACCGTTCTGACCCTCGGGATGATACTCACTCAAGATTTGGCTCTTTAGGAAAGTGACATAGAACCATGTGAAACTAGAGCGACGTTGTTCCAGTTGTGTCACATGATGTTGTCGCAGCGCTGGCTCCACGACATCCACCCCATCGGCAATCTAATAGCCACGGAGATGAAGAAGCCCGACACCGGGAGCGGGACATGAAACAAATGCCACAAGCCGACAGCTTGAATCTCGTCATAATGAAGACAACACTAGATGAAGGGACGATGAAAACTATGTTGGCCATAACCGGCACGGTGGCCAACATCATGAAGACTCGCCTCGAGGCCAACACCATGACGCTTCGGGGGAGGTCTGCATTTAGCTAGGAACAACACACCTGAACCTCCATCCCCACTAGGAAGTGACCATAATGGCCCCCATGGGAGCTAGGGAGAGTGGCGGGGCGGAGGAGGTAGCAAGAGAAGTAAAGATCCAACTCCACGTCCCCGCAACCGATGAACATCTGAGGTGGCACTCGCTGTCACCTAGTGATGCCAGGAACCAGATCAACTCAAACATAGAGGTGTGGCGCTACGAGTAGAATGACATATACATGGGCCCAAAATGCTTTGGACCAAGAATCCTCAAGATAGACTTTCTGGAGGGTTTTGCTATTTCAAGGCACATTCAACCCTACTATGGTGTAGCTTGGCCAGACACTTGGATCCAGGATACTTTTGCAAGCTTGTTGCATCGCTAAAGGAGAAACAGCTTGGTCATAGTCCGTTATCTCCCACTGATGTTTTGGAAGATGGCTCGACCATGGCTGAATGAACTTCTAGAAAACACCATCCACACTTGGCGCCAAGATTTTTCACAAGCTTGTTGCATCGCGAAAGGAGGAAACATCTTGGTCGTAGTCCAGTATCTCTCATTGGTGTTGCAGAAGACGGCTCGGTCACCGCTGAATGAATTTCCAGAAAACACCATCCACAATTGGTATAACATGCAAAGTGCGTTCTTTCGGAATTTCGAAGGTACTTACAGGAGGCCCTGCATAGTCGGAGACTTGCAGCATTTCGTCCAGTGAACCAGAGAAATCTGTTGGGACTACCTCTTACAATGGATCAACACAAAGAACTCCTGCGAAGGAGTCAATGACCAGACCGTGATTGAAGATTTCATCGCAGGTCTCCCATTTAGATTGCTATGCCACCAGCTAAAGCGTGACAAGGTTACCGATTTTGGTGAGATGATAGAGACAACAAGAAAATATGTTGATGTCGATGATGACTCGAAAGGTTTGCTGAATGGCCTGGCTGTGCCACAGTCATCAGAACAGCCAAGGTAGAAGCCATAGAAGCGCAAAAACACCTCTAAGGACAAACCCAACCCGGATAATGTAGCTGTCAACGCAACTTTTGGGTCTGGAGGGCGCGGAGGCGGCTGGGGACGAGGCAATGGAGCTTCCTAGGTCCAAGGCAGAGGAGACCAGTAGCCTGGTAAAACCTACTCTTGGACCAACATTGCCAATAACCCATGTGTACATCACCTGGATGCAAAGGGGGGATCTTCCCACACAAATGTTGAGAGTCATTTCAATGACGACATCAAGAAAGATGAAACCGCTAGTTACAGGGCCAAGCGAAGGAAAGGAAAGAAAAATTCTGACAAAGAAAAAGAGACCAAGGAAGATTCCAACATGGAAGAGACAGATAATGCTAACCCCAAGTTAGATGGTAAGAATACTTACCCAACCAAGAAGGAAACTTATGTCTGCTTCTTCGGATCTCAACCTGCTAAAGTTAAAAAGGTAGTCATGCATTAGCTCAATGAAACTATTCTCATTGTCCTCCAATATTGTGACTGGTCAGAAGTAAAGATCACCTTTGACCGAAGCGATCATCCGTCTAAGACGCACATGCAAGGAAAGTACGCTCTGGTTGTCAATCCACTAATTTATGGCTATGAGTTCTCCAAAACACTCATGGACGATGGCAACAATATCAACATCCTCTACATTGAAATGTTGCACCACATGAAGATATTAGAAACCCAGCCAAACTACAACAGCGTGGTTTTCCACGACATAGTACCAGGGAGGCAAGCGAAATATCTAGGAGAAATCACTCTGGATGTTACCTTTGGAACACTGGATAACTATCAGAATGAACCACTATCCTTCGAAGTGGTGTCGTTCAAGAGCACATAAAAAATGCTATCTTTGGGCGCCCGGCCTACTAGAAATTTATGGCTCGCGCATGTTACATCTACAACATGATGAAGCTTCTGGGTCCTCGCGGCGTCATCACAATCCAGGGAAACCCGAAGAAAGCGTGAGAGTGCAAACACGGAGGTGCCACCTTTGCTGAAGATGTGCTACATGCTGAGGAGTACCAGAAGGTCAAGAAAAACACTGATCTGTCCAAGATGCTAGCTACGAATAAGAAGGTGCTAAAGCCGACTCCAAAATTCAAGGCATCGGAAGAGACAAAGACACCACCACTAAAGGACGATGACCCCTCCAAGGTGAAGCAGATAGGCGTAGGCTTAGATCACAAATAGGAAAGTGCGCTCATCGAGTTCCTCAAAGATAATAAAGATATCTTCACTTGGCAACATTCTAACATGACTAGAGTACCTAGGGAACTTGCCGAGAACTCTCTTAATGTGTATCCTGACGCTAGACCTGTCAAACAGTCATTACGATGTTTCAGCGATGAAAAATGAAAAGCTATAGCCAAAGAATTAGCCCGGCTAGAACTAGCTAGATTTATTGAATAGGTCATCCACACTGAGTGGGTGTCTAAACCTATAATGGTCCCTAATAAGGATACTGTTGATTTAAGGATGTGTGTCGATTATACTGCGTTGAACAAGGCTTGTCCCAAAGATCTATTCGCTCAACCTAGAATCGGTCAAGTTATTGACTCAACGATAGGCTCATAACTCCTCTGTTTTCTAGATGCATATTCCGGTAATCACCAAATATGTATGAATGAGTCGGATAAACTAAATAATTTGTTCATCACCCCCTTCAGAACCTTTTGCTATGTAACGATGCCTTTCAGGCTCAAAAATGCATGAGCTACATATCACCACACTATGCAATGTTACCTCCACGACCAAATCGGATGCAATGTACATGCATATGTGGATGACATACCCGTGATGTCCAAAAAGAAGGAAACATTAATTTCTGACTTGGAGGAAACATTGATGAATCTATGAAAATATAACGTAATGCTTAACCCGAAGAAGTGCTTCTTTAGAATTCCAACCAAAAAATTGTTAGGTTTCATCATGTCTCAAAGAGGCATAGAGGTGAACCATGACAAAATAAAGGTTATACTCATTATAACCAGGCCAACTCGCCTAAAGGACGTACAACGGCTCACTGGCTGCATTGTAGTAGCAAGTCGGTTTGTCAATCGGATCAGCTAAAGAGCCGCACCATTATACAAACTGTTGAAGAAAACCAACAAACTTGTTTTGACCGATGAAGCAGAAGCTGCACTCCAAGACCTAAAAGTGGTACTCTCAACTGCCCCTATTCTTGCAGCTCCGGAACCATAGGAACCTGTACTGCTTTACATTGTTGCGACAAATAGAGTCGTCAGCATTGTCACGGTGGTAGAGAGAAAGGAGGAAAAACAAGAGCACTTGGTGCAACATCTGACTTACTACCTCAGCGAGGTCCTGACATAATCAAAACAGTGGTATCCGCATTACCAAAAGTTAGCCTATGGCGTATTTTTTGCCAGTAGAAATCTGTGACATTAATTTCAAGAGCATAGAATCACGGTAGTGAGCACAACTTTCATGAGAGATATAATCAACAACAACGACACCATAGGACATGTTGCTAACTAGGGTATCGAGATAGCAGGTTTCAATCAAATCCGAGATACATGCCGACTTTGTTGCTGACTGGACAGAGACGGCAGAGAACACTAGCACCCCAGAGTCTGAATACTGAACCCTTCACTTATGTGGGTCGAAAGCGCTCGGGGGCTAGTGTGGTTCTCAAATCACCTAAGGAGATAAGTTGTTCTATGTGTTACAGATTCACTTCATGGCGACCAATAGCATTGCCAAATATGAAGCACTGTTACATGGACTTTGAATTGCTAAAGACATCGACATTCGCTGAAACATGTGCTATGGATACTTAGATTTAGTTTCCCAACAAGTAATCGCCCACCGTAGAGCAAACAAACACATGGTAGCTTGTCAAGTTGTCATGCAGGAATTATCTAAATCGTTCGAAGGGTTTGAGGTTGAACACATCCTTCGAACAGAAAACGGAGAAGCAGATGCACTATCAAGAATAGGCTATGTATAGAAACTGGTCTCAGATGGTGCTTTTTTGGAGCATCTCAAACTTCCCTCTATCACAGGAGTTGATGAGGAGTACCCGACCAAATCTGACTCACCACTCATAGTAGTTCTGGATGTTATCCCCAGTTGGACAAAACCCTACCTTGATTTTTTAGTAGATAGAAAATTACCCAAAGACAAAATTTTGAGCCGGCACATCGTCCGACGAGCGAAATCCTCTACGATAATCAATGGTGAGCTCTATAAGCGGAGTGTATTTGGGGTCTTTCAGTGTCGTATTTATCCATAAGAAGGAGTGGAAGTCCTAAGGGATATCCACGAAGGTGAATGCGATCATCACGCCGTAGCCAAATCCTTAGTGGAAAAAGATTTTTGACATGGATTCTTCTAGCTAACAGCTAAGGCAGATGCCGAGAAACTTGTCAATACTTGCAAATGCTGCCAAAAGTATGCCAAACAAGCCATGTTCCGGCTGATCGGCTGTAGACAATTCCGATTACATGGCCCTTTGCGGTCTAGAGGGTTGACATGGTAGGACCGTTTAACGAGAACCAAGTGGATTTACCCACCTACTAGTGATGGTGGATAAGTTTACCAAATGGATCGAGGCTAAAATCATAACAAGTTGTGATGGAGCCACAACCAAAAGATTCACCGGGGACATCATAATTCTATTTGGCAATCCGCACAGTATTATTACATACAATGGGAGAAACTTTTCAATGGGAGAAGTTGCCGAGTTTTGCGAAGAGCAAGGGATCTAGCTCGATATTGCATCGATCGCGCATCCACTAGCCAATGGACAAGTCGAAAGGGCTAATGGTCTAATCTTACAAGGCCTCCGACCTCGTCTCAAAGCACCACTTCATCGTGATGCGGGGGCTTGGGCAGACGAATTACCATATGTTATTTGGAGTTTGCGAACTACTCCTAACAGGTCAACTGGATACACACCTTTCTTCTTGGTCTATGGTGCAGAAGCAATACTTCCGAGTGATCTCATCCATATTTCTCCCCGAGTTGCTACGTATGTCAAAGAAGATGCCGAAGTTTCTTGACAAGATGACCTCGATGTACTCGAGGAAGTTTGTGTCATTGCTGAATAGATATTTATAGCCTATTAGTAGAAGTTATGCAATCATCAGAGTTATAGAGTCAAAAATCACTTCGAAAAGGGTGACCTAGTTCTCTGACTAGTGCACCAAAGAAAGCACAAAATCTCCCCGATTTGGGAAGGACCCTTTATGATTAGCAAAGTACTACACAATGAGTCAAACTATTTAACTGACATGAGACTAGTCAAAGAAAAACCTATTACTCAGAAGAGAAAGAGAGCTGGAGGTAGTACAAATCCGGATGAGTTAGACCATCCATGGAACATTGGCCAGTTACGTCCCTTTTATTTTTATTTTTTATTTCTTAGTGACCATATCAATGTACATGTTCAAAGTGAAATAAAGTATTGGTTCTCTCAATGTTTTCCCTGAGATGTTTTAATACCATCTTATTTCCGAATGATCATGTCAAAGTCAAAAATCCCAGAATACTTGAAAGTAATTTATGCCCATGTTTGTTCTGGTTAGATTTCTGATTCTATATAAGTGCTACCTTCGGATTTAAGTCTCATTTTTTGTTTATACTCTCGTTTTTGTCTGATTTCTTAGATGCGGGTATTTTCCGAGTAGTGAATGGTTGGTATTGGAAACTGGCTCTGTTTCTGAGTTTAAACTAGTTTAGCAACTGAGATCCATTGCTCGGCAGTGTTTTCGTGCTAAAGATTGGCCAACTCATGAAAGGGACGAGGCAGAAAAGCGAGGTAAATGATAAGTGTGAACAAAAGTGCTTAACTAATTTTCAAGCACATAAAAGTGAGATAAACGATAAGTGTGAAGAAAAGTGCTTAAGTTATTTTCAAGCATAGCAAAAACAAACATGTTCTAGAGTAAATGCATTAGTTCTTACATAACGGCACAACCAAAATAAAATATTTATATTACACCACTTGTTTCAGAATAATGCAAAGTTTTTTTACCCATGGTATAGGTGGAGGAGATGGAGATCTTGCTGGATTACTGGTGCCAGTATCCAAGTCACCTTGATCTTTGTCCGAGGCGATGATGTCAGACTCAGTCTTCTCATCCCCATCTCGGGCTTTAGTTTCTTCAACTGGGGGGCTTGGTTGCACCACGACGGACTAAAAGAACGACTTCTCATAGTTTGTCATCTCAGTCACGCGACAAGCGTATCTAGCACAAGAATCCCAAATGGCTCTGATGTCTTGATCATTGGTGTCTTCATCAATAGTTGAAATACCCTTCATGACTTTCTAGATTTCCATACTGCCATGGTGACTCATCACCATGGTAAGGGCATTTTGAGTAGGCGTCCGAGCATACGACATCTTCCAGTCCTCTACAAGCTCCGGAAATTCCCTCGCCTGGTCCCACACTTCAAAGGTGGATAGCTTGTGTAGGTCGGAGAGTCCAACAGTTTCACCAATCTCTTCAAGAGTTTGGTGGAGGTCATGGATTAAATCTCTGATTGTGACAAGTCAGCTATTGCATGACTTGGACAAAAATGAATCCAGAATATTGAGGGCTCCTACGAAAAGACAAGATATCTAAGTCTAAAAAATTAAGTCGGAAAACATTGAAGGAAGGAAATATATGGAATTTGCAACAAACTTACCAAAGATGGTTTCATCTATTTTGGTCTTCTCCTATTTAAAACTCCGGAGTTCTTCCCGAAGAGCTTGGATGGTATCACAATGCCTGTTCATTTCTGCCTTTAAATCGTCAATTTCTTTGCCTTGGCGGGCAATGATTCGGTCACACTCCTCAATGGCCATGTTTCTAGATTTGAGAACATTGCTGATACTTCTCTCGTGGCTAGCCTTAAGTTTTTTAAGCTCAGCTCACAATTCAGCATTCTCCACCTCCAAGACCTTGAAATTTTCTGCCTCCTCCACGAGTTTGCAAGATTGATTTAGCAAGCCTGAAATGGCAAAGGGAAGGTCAGTTAAACTGAAATTCAGCACAAAAAACAAATATTGAAATAGGAGAGCCAGAAATGTTTACCTTCTTCCTCATCCTTCTCAACCTTGAGCTGTGCATTTTCAAGCCAGAGAGATTTAACCTCTTTCCGCTTGTTTCTTATATTATTCAACAATTCTTGTTTGTAACAAGTAACTTTATGTAAGTCAGAATAATAACCAGAGTGAGAAGTCTACTAAGATTCGGGTTGTTATTTTAATAAATTTTAGCGCGAGCCTTGGGGCTACACTACTTCGTTCTTTGGCATCCTAAAAGCATAAACTTAGATTTCTGTACTCCTAGTTCTTATCTGTCTTCATGCTTTGGGTCTAGAGGATAGGATATAAAGACTAATAAAAAAGTGTGGGATAAAGACTTATAATGTGCTCACAGTGCAGCTTGTTGAGACTGGTGTTTATCTCATCAGAAACCTTCTTGGCTAAAGTTAAGGGATGTATCTGTGGAGGCAGAACTCCACCAACCCTTAGTCTTTTGTCTCGGAGATGAATTTGCCCCATCCGATCTTCAAGCTTGGCATCTTCAACTACTTGAGTCTCTTCCTCAGCAAAAATATTCCTGGATTCCAAGCAAGCGAAGGCAAGTTTCTGAATCTCTGCACCTTTCTTGGTAACGCCAAGGTTGGCAACACCAGGAATCTTCAGAAGGTTCTCGGTAAAGGTATTAGCTGAGGGATCATTACCCTTAGAGGGTTCACCCTTATCTATTTCCAATTCACCAATGGTGATGTCGTCTTGTGAACTGGTATTCATTGGCTCTTCAGTTTAAGCCCCAACATCTCCAGCACGCGGAGACGGAATATCCTTTGGCGTTGATGATGTGTTGGGGTTGGGAGTCAGGGAGCAGTGGATAAAAAATTCGAGGTTAAGTTCTGTTAGCGCAATGTCTTCCCATATTTCCCCTTCCCCTTCACTAATGGCTTAGCTCTGAACTATAAGATAGATACTATTATGATTCAGAAAGAATGTAAACAAAAATACAAGTTATGATGGAAGACCTTACTTCTTGAAGACTGGCAGCATTTGCAGGCTAGCCAAAACAATTGGAGTATTAAGTTTTTTAGTAAATGCTTCCAATAATTCCTCTAGCTCTTCTTACTCGTCAAGAGGAATCGGATCTTCTGGTGCATAACCCTCGACAGGAGCAATCTTCGACTCAGGGAGGTCAGCAATCTGAAAGTCATGAATATCTCAGCATTGCAGAATGATAAAAGATAAAGATTGACATAAAACAACAGGTTAATGTCGAAAGACTTACCAGGATCACGGGAGTCTCTGTCGTATACATGTGCATGGAAATCTCCAGAACTTTCTTGTTAACTCGTTCCTTGATCAACCACTGGATCCGGGTCTTGTAGTCCTTGGAGGGAATCTGAAGTGGGATGACCCTCAAGTTGTCATATCTATCTGAAGTAACTGAGTGCATCAACTGGTCGCCATGGTACTGCAAAGGCTGGATCTAACATTCCAACTAGTAGTGCACTAAATCGGATCCTTTTAGACCTTTATTCTTGACCAAGAACTCAATCCGCCTCTTGGCACGGAGAAAATCTTCGGTCAAAGCCGATGCTTCTGCATCCCAAGATTCTCGGTAGGTTGCAGCACCGTTGACGAACACCAGCAAACCTTCCAATTTGCTGGGAGCTGGCATAACCTTATCATAAAAGAAGGTTGTTGGCCACTTCTTCACTAAATCTCTATTAAAACCTTAGGATAGACTCGGCCTCTCCTAAGGACTAAGCTAAGAGTTCTAGTATTATAGGGAACACCAACAGTGATAGAGTTCTTCTGGGTACTAAAAAAGTATCAGAAAAGAAGCAGACTTGGCTTGATGCGGAGAAACCCCTCATAGAGAGATACATGGGCACTAAGCTCTAACAATGAATTTGGGGGGAGATTATGAAGCTGAACACCTTAATGGTATATTACCTCGGAAAAGAATTACGATGGCGGAAGGCTGAGACCGCGGTCGACATGGTCGTGAAGTGAACCCATGCGCCGTCGGCGTAGGGATGGCCTCGTTGAAGCCGCTCCACCATGAGCCAGGATGGAGATTACCTTCGTCCTCTATGTACTTGAGCTTATCGTCATTGATGATGCTGGGGATCTAGATCTCACGATATTTCTAGTCTTCTGCCGCTAATGAAGACACCATGCCTGCTGAACTGGATGCATCGACCATCTCTTCAGAGATTGACCAAAAACGGGTGATGTTGGTGGACTCGGTGGAGGATAGAGAAGGAGATGTGAAGCGCAAGGTCTCGCAAGGAATAAGAAGTGTTGGAGCAGTAATGAAGAGATAATGGGGTTTTCTTCCCCCTCTTATAACTCATCTTCACCAAGATTAGCGATTACTGCGCCGGATTTCCGCCACGCGTCATGGAATGGAGGGGTAGCTTCCTCGCGAAGCCTCCACCGCCTTGATCTCTACATTTGCATTAAAACAGCTCCTCAATTCCATGCAATGCGGGACCCACCAATGGTCACGCTGACAGAATAATTGTTAGTGACGTGACAAGACCTAAAAAGTTATCACGTTACGTCACCAAAGTAAATTCCATCTCAGTTTAAATCGAGCATGGAAACAAAGATAACTTACCAATGGTATGACTCTCTCGTGACTCGATCCTACCTTTTTATTTTGAAGTTTTAGAAAGCCTTCAAGATTCGGCAGCCGATGAACTTTCAAGCTAGACGATGGAATCTGACTTTGGATATTGGAGCTTCCAGGGGCTACAATTGGGGATATACTTTCCAGGTATACCCAAGGTGAATCACTGATCAGGGTGGCCCACTTCCGGGTTAGAGCTATGCTGCATGGACGGCCCAGTCAGGAAGAGAATATGGAAGCCCATCCGGCTACAGGAAGGCCCAAGAAGATTTACCGACTTAGGACTGTAGGAATACGTGTAGTCCAAGATGTAATCTGTATCGACTTTGTATCATAGATGGATAGGACTCTCCTGTAAACCCTAGGCCGGATGACTATATAGGCCGACCTAGGGACCAACCTTTAGGGCACAACCACAACACAACAATCTCAACTCGCACATGAGAAACCAACCCTTGTAATTTGTTGTACTTCCAGCTCTGTAGATATACTGGATTGCTAGCAGGAGTAGGATCTGTCCACCATAGTCGGTTCTGAACCTGGGTAAGCTTGTGTGCTCACCGTCCTGAAAAACTGTATGTCTCACACCCCACGTGTTCCCATGCCTCGAGAACCCCCTCATGGCATACCTGTCTTCAATTCGACAATACTGCTCACTGCCAAGAACTTGTTTCTTGTGCTACTAGGTTTGTAAAAGAATATGGTGAAATGGTCATCCAGTTGCGGCTGGTGCTTCCCTCTTATCCTTCCCTAGTTCTTCTACTATGTTGACACACAACAGTGTGTGTGTGCATGGGCTCTGACTTGTGGACCCTACTGGTTCAAGTTACCACACATGGAGATATTTCTCCATGTGGATATGCTTGAGTAACATTGACCCCCTTATCTTTTCCTAGATTTGATTGTTGCCTTTTAAACTTATCCTTGGTGAAACTTTCCCCTGGCTTATGTTGCTAAGCCAAAAGCATTAATCTTGATAAGAATAGCTTACTATGTTACCCCTAATTTCTTGAACTCCATGATGTATTAGGAATGCACCTCATTGCATTACTAAGAGCAAACTAATCCCATAACTGTTGGGGATATGCTATATGGGTATCCTCATAGCATGTCACCAATCCTCCTAACCCGGGTGGCCCATAGTTGGTAGCAAGGCCTATGGCCTGCTGGGCGGCCCAGTTATATGGATCCTGAAGGGAGGCCCATGCCGGATAAAGGAAGGCTACGTAGGAGTCACCGACATACTCGGAGGCTTGGAGTACGAGACACGGAAGACTAGTTTTTATTAGTGTAGGACTCTTTACCTTGTCCAGCAAGGACCTTTCCCTGTAAACCCTAGGTCTTGGCGCCTTTATAAGGCGGCCTGCGGGAGCCTTTAGGGAAGAACACAATAGATTGTTGCGTACAACGCGCAACACCTCACACAACGAACCTATCTGTGTAACTCGGTGTATTTCCATTATAGTGATTTATAGCAGGAGTAGAGTTCCGCCACCGTTGTGGGACTTGAACCTGGGTAAGCTATGTTACCTCGTACCCGCCAACTCTCCGCCTTACCCCACGTCTCCAAACATGCACTGTGAGGACCCCTCCATGGCGTACTCGTCGAGAATACCACGACAGTTGGCACCCACCGTGGGACAAGAGGCGCTTCAAGCTCTACACCAGGCGAGGTCCAATCTCTTCGCGGGAATCAGCGATACTGTAGCCATCGGTCACGTTCTCTTCTCCGGCAACGTCACGATCGTCCCTCTAGATGAGTTTTGGGTGTCGGCGAAGACGAACCCCACGCGCTGCTCCGTCATCCCCTTCGGAGACATCCACATCTTTATCGATGAAACTGACTCGGGTCCTAGCTCCCAGGAAGTCGGTAACTCGTCAAGCCCCGCACGGACCGCCTATGAGAAGGACACGTTCGCGGAAGGATCTGGGCCATACCTCTCTCTCGAGTATGGTGGCTCCGATCAGGAAATTTCAAGGCCCACCCAAACCGCCCCTGTGCAGGATATAAAGGTGGAAGGACCCCGCAAATCCGCTTGGCTTCCCCGAGCATTAGAGATGCGCAGGTCACACTTTGTCGGTGTCGTCACCATCTTCGATCTGGCCAGATGCGTTCAAAGGGATGGAGAACCCCCCTGCGAATACCTTGCCAGATGTATGAGGGTGAGGGAAACCCTAGAGGGCGACTGCGCCGACGAGCTCGTGTACCACTTTGTGGTAGGGCTCACGCCTGGAACACTCCTCCGGCATACCCTACGAAGGCCGTAGGCCATCTCACCCTTGGTGAGATGGTTGCCATCGTCAACGAATACGTGGATGCCAATGAAGAGGCCATGGCGGCAATCAGCGTCGTGGTCGGAGGAGGAAACAACAACAATGACCCACCTTCATCACCCTCCACATCCGCCATCACCAACACCGAAGCCAACTCCGACTCCGTCCTTGATGCACTTTACGTTGACATCAGTATGGATGCTGGTAGCTCGAACGTTAACTCGGAGGAATACGACGCTGTTATGAGGGAGATCGACTAGGAGATCGAGAAGGATGGGTGTGCTGAGAAGACCAACACTTCCCACTAGGTGCTAGTCTCCATTGGGAGCGTGGTGGAAGAAGACGGACATGAACGGGAACGTGAGAGAGCTCCGCCCATGCCAGCGGTCACTAGAGTAGCAGCAGCTAAAAAGGCCGCCGAGCCTCTATCTCCGGCCAAGGCTCTGCCTCCTCCGGCTACCCGCCCGCCACCGGCGCAGGAACTTACCACGACCCCTAATATGGCCCGACAATCGAATGAGGCACCAATGCCACCGTCAACGTCTGCAGCTAGCAACCCACTAGCCACTCCTGCTGACAAAGGAATCTACGGCGCACTTCTCGTTGAACCAATCACCGTTGCCCATATCCGGAGCGTTACAGAGCTTGATGAGAAGCATGCAGAAATCTTGGCGGAAGCCAAGTGCATCATGAAGCAAGGCGCTAAGCAAGACGAAGACATGGCTAAGGCACAACAATCCATCAAGGCGGCAAGAGCTATGGAGGCCGAATACAAGCAATTGTTGTTAAAGCATAACACAAAGAAGGTACCATCTCACGTCGTCGAAGATCCCGCCGTTTGGCGAGGCTTAGTGTTTAACGGGTCTAAGCCGACAAAAGCCACCCCTTACATAGATTCAGAGGGGAGGTAGGTCATGCCAACCCCCGCTCTCAACATTGTCGTTGCCAAGACCCTCCTGGAGCAGGACAGGTCGACAGAAGTAGTTTCTTAGGTGTACGACCTTGTCGCTAAGGCATGTAAGCAACAAGAAAAGGCCGCCTCACAGAGGCTTGAGTCCAACCCGGAGCTTTGTCAGTCAACCCTGAATAGCCGCAGAAGGCCAAAATCTCCTCGTGGTGAAGGATCGCACACAAGCTCTACAGAGCAAAGACGGAGAGAGGCACGCAATAGGTCTGACGCTATCCCCATATCCTCTGACCACGGAGAAAAGGCTCATCCCCACCGCTCGCCACCTCCACCACCATCTCGACGTCACGAGGAACCAGAGTCGCACCACCGCACAAGCATGCCACCTCCAAGGCGGTCCCAGCCCGACGTCGTTATATGCGATCAGGGCGAACAACCTCAGCATGTCGGAGAGCGCAGTGGCCATGATGGACACAGAAGCATGTCCCACAAGGAACCGCCACGTCCGACAAGCAACCGCGATAGGCGTGAGGAATCACAGGAGGGGCACAGCAAGAGAGCTAACCCACCGCCTCCACCACCGCCATCGCACCTAGCAGCCATCATGGCAGAGGACACGGTGGGTCTCATAGGTTACGCCACAATTCCCCTCTCCACGATGGAAAAGGGAAGCAGCCAGAGCCATACGATGCACGTACACGGATGGACAAGATCCAAGAAGCTCGGGAGCTCCCATACCTTGGTCCACGTTGTTTTGGACCACTCATACGAGACACAACCTACCCCAAGGGCCTCCAGATAGACAAGACCATCAAGCCATACAACAACACCGCCAGGCCAGCAACGTGGTTGCAGGACTAAAACGAAGCGATCCACATCGCAGGGGGAAACCCCAATGTCGTCGTTAAGTACCTCCCACTCATGTTGACCGATACCGCCCAGGGCAATGGATCGACGACTTATTGGAGAAATCAATATGCAATTGGTTGGACATGCATGAAGCGTTCACCAAGAATTTTGAGGGTACATACAAACGTCCCTGCACTGTCGGAGACCTACAGCGATGTGTGCAAGAAAAGGATGAAACCTCCCATGCCTACCTCTCTCGCTGGTTGGATATGAAAAATTCCTGCGCAGGGGTGCACGAACAGATCACTATGGCCGCCTTCATTGATGGCCTAGAAAAGGGAACTTTGCTCCGGCATACGTTGAAGCGCAAGCAAGACAACAATGCCTCAACCTCAACGCAATGATCGCCATGGCTAGCGAGTTCGCCGCAGCTGATGACGACGCGCATGGATCGTTGCTGGCGATAGCAATCCCTAACCATGCCAATAAGAACAACAATAACAAGCGGAAGAATCCACCCGAAGATAAGCAAGTAGCCAACATGGTCGCTGCAATGTTCACTGGTAGAGGTAATGGCGGACAACGTCGGAGAGCTAGCAGTGGCCAACAGAGGAGTGACACTACACCCTCAGCGCCCTGCGTTCCCCAAACGTACGAAGAGTACCGCGATATGCCGTGTTTCGTCCATCTCGACGATAATGGCAAATCCACCCACACCAATCGCCAATGCCAGTTTCTCAATGATCTCAAGGAGGACCCTGAGTCCCGCTACAAGTGAAGTCAGAAAAACAGACCCCGCGGAAAAGACAAAGGGAAGAAGAAGGAGGAAGAACCCAAGGAATCAAGTGATATGGACGAAGACGTAGACCCAAAATCTTCCGACAAGGGAGAGGATAAAGGGAAAAATCCCTTCGAAAAGAAGGATCCATGTTACCACACCTTCCTTGGCACCCCAACCATCCGGGCCCAAAAAACCTCTCTGAGGATACTAATGGCTACCCTCCCTCCGGTTCCCCAGTACATCAGGTGGTCAGAAGTTCCAATTACTTGGGATAGGAAGATCACCCAGAACTTATCCCAACAGAGAACTCGTATGCCATGGTCATCAACCCTTTGATTGACGGCACAGAGTTCACCAAGTGCCTCGTGGACAGTGGAAGCAACATCAACATCATGTACCTGGATACACTGCACAAGATGAACTTGGCGGAGACCCAGCTAAGGAAGAGCAACACCATGTTCCATGGGGTTGTCCCTGGCCGACAAGCAAATTTCCTCGGCTGCATCACCCTTCTAGTCGCTTTTGGCGATGTAAACAATTACCACCAAGAATGCATGACCTTTGAAGTGGTGCCCTTCAAGAGTGTGTACCACGTCATCTTTGGACGCGGCATCTTCCACTCCTTCCTCGCAAGGCCATGCTTTGTCTACAACAAACTCAAGATTCCCGGACCAAATGGCGTCATCACCGTTGACGGAAGCTTCACCAAGGCACGGGAGTGCAAGCTCAGCGAAGCCGCCTTTGCTGAAGCAGTCCTCTATGATGAGGAGTACAAGGAGATCTAGAACCAGGTAGATGCCTCGGAGATGCTGGCTTCGAAGAAGAAGATCACTACTGCCGAACCCGCCTTCAAGGACACCATCAAGACCAAGCATGTGGAGCTTGTCGAAGGTGATTCCTCCAAGACCACCGCCATTGGCACAAACCTGGATCCCAAATAGGAAGCGCGCTCGTTGAGTTCCTCCGTGAGAATAGGGACATCTTTGCCTGGCAACCTGCCGACATGAAAGGTGTACCTAGGGAACTTGCCGAGGACAGCTTGAATATTGGTCCTAATGCCAAACCGGTGAAACAATATGGCCAAATCCTGTACAATGCTTTGGTGATGAAAGACGAAGGGATATAGGCAATGAAATAGTTAGGTTACTTAAGGTTAGCTTTATCCGAGAAGTTATTCACACCCGCTGGGTGGCAAATCCTGTACTTGTCCCTAAAAAGGGAACCAATGAATTAAGAATGTGCGTTGATTACACCGGCTTGAACAAAGTGTGTCCAAAGGATCCGTTTGCTTTTCCTCGCATTGACCAAGTCATTGATTCGACGGCTGGCTTGGAACTTATATGTTTTCTTGATGCTTATTTAGGATATGACCAGATCCGGATGCGAAAGTCGGACCAATTGGCCACTTCGTTCACCACACCCTATGGCATGTATTGCTACGTCACGATGCCCTTTGGGTTGAAAAACGCTGGTGCTACGTACCAGCGGACGATGCAACATTTCCTACATGACCAAATAGGTCACAACATACATGCTTACGTGGACGACATCGCGGTAATGTCAAAGAAATAAAATGATCTTATCACTGACTTGAGGGAAACCTTCGACAATCTCTGGAAATATAACATGATGCTGAACCCAAAGAAGTGCGTCTTCGGGGTACCATCCGGCACACTATTGGGCTTCATCGTTTCGCATCGCGGAATCGAGGTGAACCCGGGGAAAATAAAGGCCATCCTCGACATCAAACATTTGACATGCCTGAAGGACATACAAAGGCTCACAGGCTGTGTTGCAGCAGTAAGCCGGTTCATCAGCTGACTTGGTGAGAAGGCTATGCCGCTCTACAAGTTTCTCAAGAAGGCGGACAAATTCACATGGATGGACGAAGCTGACGTAGCACTTCAGGAGTTGAAGAGAATACTCTCCTCCCCACCTATACTTGCAGCACCGCTACCAAGGGAGCCTATGTTAGTGTACATGACGGCAATCAACCGAGTAATCAGCATCGTCATCATGGTGGAGCACAAGGAACCAACGCACGAATACGGAGTTCAGCGACCTGTTTACTATGTAAGCGAGGTCTTGACAGAATCCAAGCAACGTTACCCACACTACCATAAGATAGCTTATGGAGTTTTCCTTGCTTCACGTAAGCTAAGGCATTATTTCCAGGATCACCCCATCGCAGTAGTGAGCAAAGCTCCACTGTCCGACATCATCAACAACAGCGATGCTACAGGGAGAGGAGAATATCAGTCCCTGAAATCAGTCGGGATGACTACAGTTGGTGTGCCAAATACTTAGAAGGTCTTTTTGGCACGAATTCAACTTTACGTTTCAATACAAAAAATCAGGCTAACGACCGTCAAGTTGGGCCCCCTGTTAGTTCTCGCCGTTATGTCGCTTCTGTCGCTTAGGCGGGGTGGCTGTCATGTAGGCTTGCAGCGTTGGCACAGTGGATAGGACAACACCCCCTGCCCACCCCCTGCCCAGTGTATTGGCGTGACAAAACATGGCACATGTATCGGTGTTATAATTATTTTTTGTTTACTCAGAAGCTAGAACGGCCACTGCCACACGTCTCTCCTTGGACTTCTATCCCCGTCGTAAACCACTACCCTAAAAGCGCATTGACGGTTCCACCATTCCCTGCCTCGTAGAAACCACTCTTCTTCTTCCTGTCATCTGTCTTCTTCCCATCTTCTCCTTGCCGCCATGGAAGGTCGTCGCACTCTAGAGACAAGCTTCACTACCCATGACAATAAGAAGATAGACGTTGTCTACACCAACGAGGAGGAGATGGTGCTGTGTGTCCTGAGGATGTACGAGGGTTGGCTTGGGATAGACGAGGACAAGTTTGTGGAATTGGACCTCGAGTACACCCCGGAGCACCCATATGAAGGGAGTGAAGTCACCGTTGTTCAACTGGCCATGCGGAAACACGTCCTTGTCTACCACCTCTCCCGGTTTGTAGATCTGCTCTCTCTAGCTAACTGCTCTTAGGGTTTTCTCCTCTTGTTCTTTATCCACTTGCTCATCTTGCAACTACTAGATTTTATTTAGGACCAAATAAATTAGGGTTTGCCTATGTCTCAATCGACTGAGATTTTCTTTATTCTCAATCACCTAAGAAAAGTGCAACCATAGTTAAAAGAAATGTGCAACTCATTCAGTCGACTGAGAAATAGCAAAACCGAATTAATTATGACAAGACAATGTTGAGAGTCTTGATCTTGCATTTACTAAACTTTTCAAAATTAGATTTAGATGATGATCTTGCATTGACAAAATATTTGTAGTTACAAATTTTGGTGATGAAAAACTACATACTTTCAGGACTGACAGGAATTGTTCGGCGCTGTGCTAGTTCCTTATAGAAAAGGGAATTGTTTTCTGCATTGTCGACAAAACAACTGATTTTTCAAAAATTTATCAAGAGGGAATTATAATTCTTGCACACAACTGGATCGATATTCAGAGTCTTGTCAAGATCCTAGGGGGCTCGAGGAAGGATGGAATGGCATCACTCGCAACTAGAATCCTCGATGAGTCGTACGACAAAATGAAGGAAGATTTCCCTACGGATAGGCACGATTTCTAGGACGAGTAGTCGTTGTCTGATATAAACCTGAAGTATGCAGCCATAGATGCTTATGTGACCTACCAGCTGTACAAGAAGATCCATTTTTTCTATGTTACCTCGTGTTTTGCCCTATTTGCAAGAGGGAAGACGAGCTTAGGGGAGCCCTTTGTAGAAAATGCAGAATAGCTGAGTTTGAAGCTGCATATGCAAAGAAAATGGCTGCATCTGAAGCAGCTGACAGAGAGGCTGAAGAAGCAGCTAAAAGAGAGCTTGCAGCTGAAGCAGAAGCAGCTAACAGAGAGGCTGCATCTTCTAGTGGCAACAATCAGGCCTATGATGCATCGCTAATTGTGCCGCAGGACGCTGAAGATAGGGAATCCAAGTCAGATCCCAGGTGGGACGAAGCATTTCGTGAGTTGTGGAGTACCTGGAATGGTCGCAGTTTGTTGCCTAGGAACGATGGCAAGCGCCTCAAGTGGTCTGATGAGAAGTGAATTAAATTTTACTTGTCAGTGTTATGTTTCTGTTTTGTGGAACTCAGTTAGCTTGTCAAGATGTATAACACCTCAAGTGATACTAGTAAAATAAATTTAACCCTCGTTGTGTTATGTTTATGTATGTGTCTTGTAGCTTGTCAAGATGGTAGCTTGTTAACTGGTAGTTTGAAAGAGTGCCCTTTTCCTCTCTCGCTAAACAGATATGTTTCATTTTGCCCAAATTGGTAGCAAATCTAGAGAAGATCCTCACTTCGATAATTCGTTCCCTTTTGGACCTCCTTTTGCCTCCAACCAGGTAGCAAATCTAGAGCAGGAAATCACACCACGCAGAATACATTCATTCATAAAACAAAACAAATATAGATATAGTTGTGCGCAGCTAAATAGAATATAGCGATAGAAAGTAGGTTGCTTAACGAGGTTCGATGTATTCAGCCAGAAATAGTATATAGCTAGAAAGAAGCTGCTTAGCAGCAGCAGCAGCCGCCGCAGCTGCAGGCACATCCTGTAAGGCCCGCACCTCTGCCTCCTCCCTCCGGCGCTTCCTCCACTTCTTGCTGCCCATTCCCTTGATCTTGGGGCCTTGGGCCTGATTGGAGGCATGCGACCCTCTTTGATGGCCACCCGCTGGAGGTTTCGGAGGTGAATGCTGAGAGCCCGGTGTTCAGCGATGTAGGCGTTAATGTTCACGGTCTCGCGCTTGCCGCCTTTGTGGATGCCAGAGCCCGCGGCCTCTGCATGCTTTAGTAAGGTGTTGAAGTCGGTGCCGCCGGCGCGAGTCACCCAGCAATAGGCGATCCCCTTGCGGAAGGGCCAGATGTAGTCACTGCCCCTGAAGAAGGCGTCGTACTGGCCGGCCCACAGCCTCCTCGGCACCTAACGAGCCTTGGTGTGAATGGACTCGTCATCGTTGCAGACGTCGCTGCCGTAAACCTATTGGAAGAAAAGGAAAATGGGGGAGTAGATGATGTAAGAAGATCGAGCAATCGAAATGCGAACAAGCGAATCCTAATAAACCAAGATCTAGCATCCAACGATGGGAACGGTAGAAGAACCAGGGGAGGGGAGCAAACCCTAGTTACCTCCGACCATGGGTCATCTATGCCGGTGTCGTAGGGGTTCAGTGGAGCGATGTACTTATCTAGATTGTAGGTGCCCAAGAAGTGCTTGATCTGCTTGTGGGGCCTCAACTAGGGCCTGGACAGGGACGACGGCTGCCTTCAGCACGTCAAGGGGGACCGTCGAGGAGACGCGGGCCTCCTCATTGGTGGCCTCGGAGGCGACGATGGCCACCTCATCCTCCTCGGCCATCGACGGCGCAGACGGGGTATTCTCGGGAGTTTGCGGATGCTGGTGGGACAGTGGAGAGGGTTGCGTGGGGACAGTGAGCGAGAGTGAGAGTGGGTGTGCGGAGAGGGGCTCTATAGTTAAGGTGGATGGAAGCAAGGCACGTTTCTTTGCACCACTGTGCAACGCGCCTCGCAGTCTACTACACCGTGCACCGCGACACGCGCACGGTACATCACGTTTTTTTCCTGGGCCATGCATGGCAGTTCTGTATTGAGCCGCATGCAAAGGGTGCACACACAATTTCTATGTACGAAGTTTGACACGGCCCTAAAATTGGCGATACTTAAAAGTGGAAATGTAGAGGGGAAGGTAGGTGGCTGTACGGCGAGATTTGTGGGGTTGTGATAGATCGGGTAAAGGGATGTGTTGATGGCTGCGAGTGACTCGATGAAGACGGAGACGTTAGGTCTCGTTGAGCTTAGTTGTTCGGCCTCCGGCCAGCGTGTGCAAGCTTCTTACGGTGGGCCCCAGTTGGAAATGAGATTGAGAGCCGCTGCATAAAAAATGGGATGTGCCTTATTAAATTCAAGTGGCAATAAATTGCAGCTGTCCATCGACGACCGTTTACTCGATGACGCATGTGTTGTGGCGTAGTAGTAGCAGTAGTAGGCTTTTCAGACTTGATTAAACGTGACATGACCGCTCGACGACTTTTTCCATGGATGGCATCGTGTTCCTTCTTGTAGAGGGAGACGTCAAGATGGGGCCTCGTCAAGATGGTAGCTCGTTAACTGGCAGTTTGAAAGAGTACCCTTTTCCTCTCTCACTAAACAGATATGTTTCATTTTGCCCAAATTGGTAGCAAATCTAGAGAAGATTCTCTCTTCGATAATTCGTTCCCTTTTGGACCTCTTTTTGCCTCCAATCAGGTAGCAAATCTAGAGCAGCAAATCACACCAGGTAGAATACATTCATTCAGAAAACAAAACAAATGTAGATATAGCTCTGCGCAGCTAAATAGGATATAGCGATAGAAAGTAGGTTGCTTAACGAGGTTCGATGCATTCAGCCAGAAATATAGAAAATCAAAAGAAGTTGCTTAGCAGCAGCAGCCGCCGCAGTAGTAGGTACATTCAGGGAGACATCCGACCCGTTCATTTGCCAGCGCCTCCGCCTCCCTCCAGCGCCACCGCCACTTCTTGCTGCCTAGTCGCCTGATCTTGGGGGCCTTGGGCCTAATTGGAGGAATGCGACCCTCTTTAATGGCCAACCGCTGGAGGTTGCGGAGGTGAATGCCGAGAGCCCGGTGTTCAACGATGTAGGCGTTGATTTTCATGATCTCGCGCTCGCCACCTTTGTTGATGCCGGAGCCCGCGGCCTATGCATGCTTCATTAAGGAGATGAAGTCAGTGCCGCCGGCGAGAGTCACACAGCAGAAGTTGATCCCCTTGCGGAAGGGGCAGCGCCAGGAGCCTCCCCTGAAGAAGGCGTCGTACTGGCCAGCCCGCAGCCTCCTCAGCACCTGACGAGTCTTGGTGTGTATGGACTCGTCATCGCTGCAGAAGTCGCTGCCAGAAACATATTGGAAGAAAAGGAAAATGGGGGAGTAGATGATGTGAGAAGATCGAGTCGAAATGCGAACAAGCGAATCCTAATAAACATCTAGCATCCAACGATGGGAACGGTAGAATAACCAGGGGAGGGGAGCAAACCCTAGTTACCTCCGACCATGGGTCGTCGATGCCGGTGTCATAGGGGTTCAGTGGAGCGATGTACTTATATGAATCGTAGGTGCCCAAGAAGTGCTTGATCTACTTGTGACCGGCGGGGGCCTCCTCGCCGACGGGGGTCTCCTCTTCGGTTGCTCCATCGGTAACGGGGATGGGGGCCTGGATGGGAATGGCGGCTGCCATCGATGTCTCGACTAGGGCCTGGACAGGGACGGCGGCTGCTTTCAACGCGTCGAGGGGGACTGGCAAGGAGATGGGGGCCTCCTCGCCGATGGCAAGGGAGGCGACGATGGCGGCCTTATCCTCCTCGGCCATCACCGGCGCGGATAGGGTATTCTCGGGAATTTGCGGATGCAGGTGGGACAGTGGAGAGGGTTGCGTGGGGACAGTGAGCAAGAGTGAGAGTGGGTGTGCGGAGAGGGGCTCTATAGTTAAGGTGGATGGAAGCAAGGCACGTTTCGTTGCACCACCGTGCAACGCGCCACGCAGTTTACTACACTGTGCACCGCGACACGCACACGGTACGTCACGTTTTTTCCTAGGCCATGCATGGCAGTTCTATATTGAGCCGCATGCAAAGGGCGCATACACAATTTCTATGTACGAAGTTTGACACGGCCCTAAAATTGGCGATTGAGAGCCGCTGCGTAAAAAATGGGATATGTCTAAAATCAAGTGGCAATAAATTGCAGCTATCCATCGACGACCGTGCACTCGATGACGCATGCGTTGTGGCGTAGTAATAGCAGTATAGGCTTTTCAGACTTGATTAAACATGACATGACCGCTCGACGAATTTTTCCATAGACGGCATCGTGTTCCTTCTTGTAGAAGCCTCGTTGAGGGAGATGTCCGTGCTGTCTCACGCTGTACTATGAAAGGCACGACCTGTGCAACCATCATCGTTGGATCGCACAGAATCAACGGTTGGTGCGCACAATCCGCGTGACAACTGTGACAACCAATCAGGGAGTAGCAGACAGGGTGAGCACATGTTTAGGCTTCTACGAAAGATAGAGAGAGGGGGGAACTGAGTAGTACCACATAAAACCAAGGGCAAAACTGAGTAGTATAAAAATGGAAAGTGAGTGTCTTGTACAATGAAATACATCATGGCATACATCAAATTATGCCAAGATGGATCCACTAGAGTTCATTGGATGTGTGTTCTTCTCATAAACCACATGGACCCACTAGAGTTCATTGCATGTGTGTTCTTCTCATTAACCACACATGGATCCACCAGTGTCATTGCATGTTTGTTCTTTTCATTAACCACAGTTGGATTCATTGCATGTCTGCTCTTTTCATGAACCACATATCACCAGAGTCATTGCATGTCTGTTCTTCCCACATACCACACATGGATCCACCAGTGTCATTGCATGTCTGTTCTTCCCACATACCACACATGGATCCAGCAGTGTCATTGGATGTGTGTTCCTCCCACAGACCACACATGGATCCACCGGTGTCATTGCATGTCTGCTCTTTTCATGAACCACAGTGAGAGTCATTGCATGTGTGATCCTCTCACAGACCACACATGGATCCACCAGTGTCATTGGATGTGTGTTCTTCTCATGAAACACAGCTAGAGTCATTGGATGCGTGTTCTTTCCATGAACCACGGCTAGAGTCCTTGCATGTGTGTTCTTCTCACAAACCACATAAGGATACACCAGTGTCATTGCATATGTGTTCTTCTCATGAACCACAGCTAGAGTCATTGCATGTGTGTTCTTCTCACAAACCATATCATGAACCACACCCAGTGTCATTGCATGTGAGTTCTTCTCATTAACCACACATGGATCCACCAGTGTCATTGCATGTCTGCTCTTTTCATTAACCATAGTTAGAGTCATTGCATGTCTATTCTTTTCACAAACCACATATCACGAGTGTCATTGCATGTGTGTTCTTCCCACGGACCACACATGGATCCACCAGTGCCATTGCATGTGTGTCCTTCTCACAAACCACATATGGATCAACTAGTGTCATTGCATGTGTGTTCTTTTCACAGACCACATATCACCAGTGTTATTGCATGTGTGTTCTTTTCAGATACCACATATGGATCCACCAGTGTCATTGCATGTGTGTTCTTTTCACATACCACATATGGATCCACCAATGTCATTGCATGTGTGCTCTTTTCACAGACCACAAACCACATATGGATCCACCAGTGTCATTGCATGTCTGCTCTTTTCATTAACCACAGTTAGAGTCATTGCACGTCTATTCTTTTCACAAACCACATATCACCAGTGTCATTGCATGTGTGTTCTTCCCAAGGACCACACATGGATCCACAAGTGTCATTGCATATGTGTCCTTCTCACAAACCACACATGGATCCACCAGTGTCATTGCATGTGTGTTCTTTTTACTAACAACAACCAGAGTCATTGAAATATGTGTTGTCTTCAGATACCACACATGGATCCACCAGTGTCATTGCATGTGTGTTCTTTTTACTAAGAATCACCAGAGTCATTGCATGTGTGTTATTTTCACATACCACATATGGATCCACCAGTGTTATTGAATCCACCAGTGTCATTGCATGTGTGCTCTCTTCACAATCCACCTATGGATCCACCAGTGTCATTGCATGTGTGTTCTTTTTACTAACAACAACCAGAGTCATTGCATCTATGTTCTTTTCACATACCACATATGGATCGACCAATGTCATTGCATGTGTGTTCTTTTCAAAATCCACCTATGGATCCACCAGTGTCATTGCATGTGTGCTCTTTTTACTAACAACAACCAGAGTCATTACATGTGTGTTCTTTTCACATACCACATATGGATCCACCAGTATGATTGCATGTGTGTTCTTTTCAAATACCACATATGTATCCACCAATGTCATTGCATGTGTGTTCTTTTCACAAACCACATATGGATCCACCTATGTCATTGCATGTGTGCTCTTTTCACAATCCACATATGGATCCACCATTGTCATTACCTGTGTGTTCTTTTCACAATCCAGCAGTGTCATTGCATGTGTGCTCTTTTTACTGACAACAACCAGAGTCATTGCATGTGTGTTCTCGTCAGAGACCACATAATGGATCCACCAATGTTATTGCATGTGTGTTCTTTTTACTAACAACAACCAGAGTCATTAAAATGTGTGTTCTTTTCACATACCACATATGGATCAACCAGAGTCATTGCATGTGTGTTACTTTCACATACCACATATGGATCCACCAGTGTCATTGCATGTGTGTTCTTTTTACTAACAACAAGTGGAGTCATTTCATGTGTGTTCTTTTCACATACCACATATGGATCCACCGGTGTCATTGAAATGTGTGTTCTATTCAGAGACCACACATGGATCCACCAATGTCATTGCATGTGTGTTATTGTTAGTAACAACAACCAGAGTCATTGCATGTGTGTTCTTTTCACATACCACATATGGATCCACCAGTGTCATTGCATGTGTTTTCTTTTCACAAACCTCATATGGATCCACCAGTGTCATTGCATGTGTGCTCTTTTCACAATCCACATATGGATCCACCAGTGTCATTGCATGTGTGTTCTTTTCACAATCCACCTATGGATCCACCAGTGTCATTGCATGTGTGCTCTTTTCACTAACAACAACCAGAGTCATTGCATGTGTGTTCTCTTCATAGACCACATAATGGATCCACCAATGTTATTGCATGTGTGTTCTTTTTACTAACAACAACCAGAGTCATTAAAATGTGTGTTCTTTTCACATACCACATATGGATCAACCAGAGTCATTGCAGGTGTGTTACTTTCACATAGCACATATGGATCCACCAGTGTCATTGCATGTGTGTTCTTTTTACTAACAACAAGTGGAGTCATTTCATGTGTGTTCTTTTCACATACCACATATGGATCCACCGGTGTCATTGAAATGTGTGTTCTATTCAGAGACCACACATGGATCCACCAGTGTCATTGCATGTGTGTTCTTGTTACTAACAACCAGAGTCATTGCATGTGTGTTCTTTTCGCATACCACATATGGATCCACAAGTGTCATTGCATGTGTGTTCTTTTCGCAATCCACCTATGGATCCACCAGTGTCATTGCATGTGTGCTCTTTTTACTAACAACAACCAGAGTCATTTCATGACTATTCTCTTCATAGACCACACATGGATCCACCAGTGGCATTGCATGTGTGTTCTTCTCATTAACAATAACCGGAGTCATTGAAACATGTGTTCTTTTCACATACCACATATGGATCCACCAGTGTCATTACATGTGTGCTCTCTTCACGATCCACCTATGGATCCACCAGTGTCATTGCATGTGTGTTCTTTTTACTAACAACAACTAGAGTCATTTCATGTGTGTTCTTTTCACATACCACATATGGATCCAGTAGTGTCACTAAAATGTTTGTTCTCTTCAGAGACCACACATGGATCCACCAGTGTCATTGCATGAGCGTTCATTTTACTAACAACAACCAGAGTCATTGCATGTGTGTTCTTTTCACATACCACATATGGATCCACCAGTGTGATTGCATGTGTGTTATTTTCACAATCCACCTATGGATCCACCGGTGTCATTGCATGTGTGCTCTTTTCACTAACAACAACCAGAGTCATTGCGTGTGTGTTCTCTTAAGAGACCACACATGGATCCACCAGTGTCATTGCATGTGTGTTCTTTTTACTAACAACAACCAGAGTGATTGCATGTGTGTTATTTTCACATACCACATATGGATTCACTAGTGTCATTGAATCCACTAGTGCCATTGCATGTGTGCTCTCTTCACAATCCACCTATGGATCCACCAGTGTCATTGCATGTGTGTTCTTTTTACTAACAATAACTAGAGTCATTTCATGTGTGTTCTTTTCACATACCACATATGGATCCTCCAGTGTCACTGAAATGTGTGTTCTCTTCAGAGACCACACATGGATCCACCAGTGTCATTGCATGTGTGCTCTCTTCACAATCTACCTATGGATCCACCAGTGTCATTGCATGTGTGTTCTTTTTACTAATAACAACCAGAGTCATTGCATGTGTGTTATTTTCACATACCACATATGGATCCACCAGTGTCATTGCATGTGTGTTATTTTCACAATCCACCTATGGATCCAGCAGTGTCATTGCATGTCTGCTATTTTTACTAATAACAACCAGAGTCATTGCATGTGTGTTCTTTTCACATACCACACATGGATCCACCAGTATCATTGCATGTGTGTTCTTTTAAAATACCACATATGTATCCACCAGTGTCATTGCATGTGTGTTATTTTCACAAACCACATATGGATCCACCAGTGTCATTGCATGTGTGTTCTTTTCACATACCACATATGGATCAACCAATGTCATTGCATGTGTGCTCTTTTCACAGACCACAAACCACATATGGATCCACCAGTGTCATTGCATGTCTACTCTTTTCATTAACCACAGTTAGAGTCATTGCATGTCTATTCTTTTCACGATCCACATATCACCAGTGTCATTGCATGTGTGTTCTTGCCACGGACCACACATGGATCCACAAGTGTCATTGCATATGTGTCCTTCTGACAAACCACACATGCATCCTCCAGTGTCATTGCTTGTGTGTTCTTTTTACTAACAACAACCATAGTCATTGAAACGTGTGTTGTCTTCGGAGACCACACATGGATCCACCAGTGTCATTGCATGTGTGTTCTTTTTACTAAGAACAAACACATTCATTGCATGTGTTATTTTCACATACCACATTTGGATCCACCAGTGTTATTGAATCCACCAATATCATTGCATGTGTGCTCTCTAAACAATCCACCTATGGATCCACTAGTGTCATTGCATGTGTGTTCTTTTTACTAACAACAACCAGAGTCATTGCATGTGTGTTCTTTTCACATACCACATATGGATCCACCAGTTTCATTCCATGTGCGTTCTTTTCAAAATCCACCTATGGATCCACCGGTGTCATTGCATTAGTGCTCTTTTTACTAACAACAACCAGAGTCATTGCATGTGTGTTCTTTTCACATACCACATATGGATCCACCAGTATCATTGCATGTGTGTTATTTTCAAATACCACATATGGATCCACCAATGTCATTGCATGTGTGTTCTTTTCACAAACCACATATGGATCCACCAGTGTCATTGCATGTGTGCTCTTTTCACAATCCACATATGGATCCACCAGTGTCATTACATGTGTGTTCTATTCATGATCCACCTATGGATCCACCAGTGTCATTGCATGTGTGCTCTTTTTACTAACAACAACCAGAGTCATTGCATGTGTGTTCTCTTCAGAGACCACATATGGATCCACCAGTGTCATTGCATGTGTGTTCTCTTTACTAACAACAACCATAGTCATTAAAATGTGTGTTCTTTTCACATACCACATATGGATCAACCAGAGTCATTGCACGTGTGTTACTTTCACATACCACATATGGATCCACCAGTGTCATTGCATGTGTGTTCTTTTTACTAACAACAACAGGAGTCATTTCATGTGTGTTCTTTTCACATACCACATATGGATCCACCGGTGTCATTGAAATGTGTGTTCTATTCAGAGACCACACACGGATCCACCAGTGTCATTGCATATGTGTTCTTGTTACTAACAACAACTAGAGTCATTGCATGTGTGTTCTTTTCACCTACCACATATGGATCCACAAGTGTCATTGCATGTGTGTTCTTTTCACAATCCACCTATGGATCCACCAGTGTCATTGCATGTGTGCTCTTTTCAGAGACCACACATGGATCCACCAGTGTCATTGCATGTGTGTTTTTTTTCTAACAACAACCAGAGTCATTGAAATGTGTGTTCTCTTCAGAGACCACACATGGATCCACCGGTGTCATTGCATGTGTGTTCTTTTTACTAACAACAACCAGAGTGATTGCATGTGTGTTATTTTCACATACCACATATGGATCTACCAGTGTCATTGAATCCACCAGTGTCATTGCATGTGTGCTCTCTTCACAATCCACATATGGATCCACCAGTGTCATTACATCTGTGTTCTTTTTACTGACAATAACTAGAGTCATTTCATGTGTGTTATTTTCACATACCACATATGGATCCACCAGTGTCACTGAAATGTGTATTCTCTTCAGAGACCACACAAGGATCCTGATGGGTTCGTAGCATGGAAAACAAAAAATTTCTACCGCAAGAATGAACAAAACCTAGATCTAATCTAGATAAAAGCCAAGATCTAATCTATGAGACATGAGCAATGAGATAGATAGGAACTAACCCTCGTAGATCCGAAAGCGTTAACGAGATTAGATCTCGTGGTTGATGTAGTCGATCACTTGCCGATCTCAAGATCGTG